>CM054057.1:268351675-268490929 GCA_028641055.1 Alopecurus myosuroides | reverse complement strand
TCCCCTTAGGTACCCTGGTAAGGAAAAGAGTGCGTAAGAAACCTGTTGCTACCCAGTTACACAATAGTTACATCATCCACTAGGAAGTTCATTGAACAACCCGGAGGTTCGTTAATCCAACTAATCGAATTTCTGTTACAAAAGCTATACTTTGCAATTTCATGTGCTACACTGTCGGGGGGTTACCCCCGAGTAGGGTAAAGACAGGTGGTAAAGGCCGCTTACAGAAGAGAGGTTTGGCCGAGTAGCCGACTACCGGGTACTCGCTACCCGGTCGACTGCTACCCGGTCTCACCTCAAGATGATCAGAAGGAGATATCAATCAGTTTCTACCATGTCGAGTAGAAGGTTTGGCCCGAGTACAATTGGCGGGAACCTTTGGCGGGAAACTACTCGGGCAGGAAGTCAAAGGAGCCGTTCTGACACAGGATCCCGCGTATCCTGGGTCCGTACTTGGCAGCATTCGAACTACTGTTCACGTGGGGACGGTCTGTCTGACAGTGACAGCATGGAAGCAGTCGGTGGCAGGATAAGGGGGACCTACTCTGTGACTAGGTACAGTGATACCAGTCTGTCCCCTAGTTTTGCCCAACGACTTTACAGAAGCAGCCAAGACCAACGACCAAAGCTGTCAGCGGGTACTCGGAGAAAGGACAGTGTGGACACTATGTCGACACTTGTCTAGGATTTGGACGTATCCGGCTGGGCACCATGTATATAAGGTGCCCCGCCGCCTCCTGCGTGAGGATCGAACACATCTTGACCTAGAGGGAGAGGAATGCTCATATGCTCCCATAGTGGCTCACTAGAAACCCTAGAAACCCTAAGTCTTTGACCTAGCTCTACTCGGAGAGGGGCAAGGGGCTACTCGGTAGCGTTACCATTTGTACTGTGGCTACTCGGTGAGACACCGTAATACATAGGGAAAGGCAGGAGTAGGGGTTTTACCTCCTCACGAGGGCCCTGAACCTGGGTACATCGTGTTGTTTGTGTTGTGTGGATCTTACCTCACGCGGCTACTCGTCGCGTGATCCCTCCCCGGACACCTCCAGCGTCCATCGTCCCCACATCTTTAGCCATCCCATGGCATCTGCCGTGACACCACCACGACAGTTGGCGCCCACCGTGGGGCAACCAGCGGCGCTGGCTGGAGTTTCTGTTCGGACGGGATCTTCATCTGCGGAGCGCGTAGTTTGTGGCCTTGTCCACAGATTCGGCTCCTTCGACTTCGTCACCGACAACGCCGGCTGCTTCGGTGGCAAGGCCATGCCGGAGGGCGGCTCGGTGGTCTCCTTCGGCTCGCATCTCGTCTACGTCGCCACCGTCGCCAACGACACCTACCCCGAGCTGGTGCACGACGCGGAGGATCCCCCCGCGGTTGTTGCTGCTCGTGGAAGGCCCGTGCGCAGCTCTGCATGCTGCGCTGAGGTGATGGTGACTGGCTTGGCGGCAAACACTGGCGCAGCTGCCACTGGCGCTGCGGCCGTCGTCGAGGAGGTCGACGACCCGCCCGCGGGTGGCAGGACACGCCGGCCCTACGAGAAGGAGTGCAACTTGCCGCCTTCCACGTCTACGGTCATCCCCGCCTCGGCTGCGCGAACCGGGATGCCCACTCCCACTGACCTCGAGCTCCTAGCCGAGAGGGAGCAGCTCGAGCGGCAACGCCAGGAGCTGCTCGCCGAGCAGGCGGAGTTGGAGAAGATCAGGTTGGAGCTGAGCCTGGACCAGCTCGAGTACAACAAGGCTCACGGCTTCACGCCGGTGGCCAGGAGGGCCCAGCAGGGTGGGCGCTACGCGGCGCAACCTAGGCGCCGAGATGGCGACTGTGGCGGAGGAGCCCGCGCAGTCGGCTACCGCGAACACCTTCACAAGGCCAAGGTACAGCACACCCGCCAAGACGCTGCGAGCTGCGGAGGCTGTGGCTGCCGAGTTGCCGCGCCTAGAGGGAGAGGCGCGTCGCAGGCAGCAGGAGAGGCTAGGCGAGCTGGTGCTGGAGGCCGCCAGGCAGAACGAGGAGTTCCGGAAGGCCAACCCGGGAGCTGGAGCTTCGCAGGTGGTTCACTCGCACGCGGCAAGATCTAACGATCAAGCCTCATCTCCGCATCCTAGCCGCGAGAAGAGCCGCAGCGGGCGTACGGGAAGAGACAGGCAAATGCAGGTGTATGACCCGGCTGCTGCCGCGAAACAGGTTGCTGTGCCGCAGCAGCCCGGGCAGGAACACAACGCTGCAAGAGCAGGCTCTCAAGCCCATCAAGCTCAAAGCCATGTCCAAGAAGCCGCACGCCCGGGTACTTCTCGGCAACCCGCAGCTCCGCCTACTCGGCAGAGGCAGCAGCCGCGCCCGGTGGCACCAGGTGTCAACCCGGTGGAGCAGCCTGCTGCTATGCAGGTGGATAGGTATGATGATGGCTACTCGGCTATGGAGATGGCTGGTTATGACATCCATGACCGCGTGGGTGAGCGCGTGTTGGCGCCTGGAGATGCAAGGCACCAGCTGGACCGTATCAGCTTGTCGGCGCGGCTTGAGAGCACGGGTCCTCCTGGCCCCGAGTGCTTTGGCCCGCGCATCATGAACGAGCCGTCCGTGAAGGGTTTCCAGCTCGCGAGAGGCACCAAGAGCTACAATGGTAGCACCAAGCCTGAAGATTGGCTCAACGACTACGTCACCGCGGTCCATATCGCGAACGGCAACAGGAGATGGGCGGTGCGCTATGTGCCGCAGATGCTAGAAGGTCCAGCTCGCACTTGGCTCAACAACCTGCCCAAGAACAGCATTAACTGCTGGCTGGACTTCTCGGATGCCTTCATCAGCAACTTCACCAGCACCTACAAGAGGCCGAATAGGCCACAGCAGTTGTCGGCTTGCCGGCAGCGAGAAGACGAGACGGACCGCGAGTACCTTACTCGGTGGAGCACCTTGAGGAACACCTGTGAGGGTGTGAATGAAGCGCAGGCCATCACTTGGTTTGCGCAGGGTTGCCGACATGGCAGCATGCTGTGGCAGAGATTGCAGAGGGAAATGCCCAACACCCTGGCCGAGACCATCAAGATTGCGGATCAGTACGCACTCGGTGATCCTACTCAGCCACTGATGGATTCCTCTGAGCCGAGAAGAAACTTCAACAGCAACAAGCGCAACGAGTTCCGCAACAAGCGCCGAGTAGATACTCGGTATGATCCCGAGGAGGTGAATGCAGTGAATGTTGGAGGCAGTGGTGGCCAAAGGCAGAAACCTGCTGGAGCCTACGGGCAGAACCAGAACCAGGGCCAAGGCAACAAGAAACCGTTCCGCACTGCGCAGCCGAGTAGCGGGAACTCCGAGCAGCCGAAGAAGTTTGTCTTCGATGACATGAAGGATGGTCCATGCAGCTTCCACACTCACCACCCCTCAAGGCCTGCGAACCACACTACTTCGGCAATGCGAATGGTGGGATGTGATCAAGAGTGATGGCTTGCCTCCTCCACCTCCTCTGCCAGCCGCGAATGCCACTGTTCAGCCTACTCGGGCACCCGCAGCTCGGCCGCCAGTCTATCCGAGAAGAGAGAATGTGAACCAGGTGGCTTTAGGAGCCAACCAGAACTTCAACAACGACAGGTACCGCAACAACAACAACAACTACAACCGCAACAACAACAACAGAGGCAACAACAACTATCAGGGCAACAACAATGGCAACAACGGCAACAATGGGGGCAATGGCCCTAACCAGTACCAAGAGCACCATGAGAGCTATATGATCTTCACTTCCGAGGCAGTCGACAAGCAGTCACAGCATAGGCGGGCCATGGAGGTCAATGCAGTGATTCCGGCTGTCCCTCACTACATGTACTGGTGCGACCAGGAGATCAGGTGGACTCGGGCGGATCACCCCAAGGTGATGCCCAATCCGGGTACCTATGCCTTGGTGCTGGATCCCACCTTCTTGGGCCCCGAAAAGAACGTGAGGTTCAGCAAGGTGCTGATCGACAACGGCAGCAGCATCAACATCGTGTACAAAGACACACTCGAGAAGCTTGGCCTGGCCGAGAACATGATGCTGCCCAGCAAGACCACTTTCCATGGCATTGTGCCCGGGATCTCATGCAACCCGATTGGCCGAGTGTGATTGATGTGCTATTCGGTACTCGGAGAACTGCCGCACAGAACGCCTGCAGTTTGAGGTGGTGGATCATCAGAGTCCATATCACGCTCTACTCGGCAGGCCTGCTCTGAGCAAGTTCATGGCCTCTACCCACGTGGCTTACCTGAAGATGAAGATCCCCGGGCCCAATGGCATCATCACTATCTCGGGAGATTACAAGAAGTCCATGGAGTGTGCCTCTGCTAGCTCTCAGCTGGCGGAATCGATGTGATTGCTGCCGAGAAGAAGAAGATGTACGAGGTGGTGGCCATGGCTCAGTCCGCACAAGCTGGCGCACAAGGTGTGCCGAGTACTCAACATGGTACTGCTTTCCAAGCTGCAAGGAGACCAAGACAGTCCGGGTTGACCCCGAGTTCCCGGAGCGCGTGGCCATCATTGGTGCCGGGCTGGCCGAGAAATAGGAAAGCGCGCTCATCCACTTCCTCCGTGAGAATCGGGACGTGTTCGCCTGGACCAATGAAGATTTACCAGGAGTCCCGAGGGAGTTGGTTGAGCACTCTTTGCATGTGCGTCCTGACGCCAAGCCCGTGAAGCAGGCCTTGCGCCGTTTCGGGGATGAGAGAAGGAAGGCCATCGGTGATCAAATCACCAAGCTGCTGATCAGTAACTTCATCATGGAGGTGCTGCACCCGGACTGGTTAGCCAACCCGGTCATGGTCGAGAAGAAAAAGGAAGATCCCAAGGCTGCCACTGCATGGCGCATGTGCGTCGACTACACCGACTTGAACAAGGCATGCCCCAAGGATCCTTTCCCCGCTACCTCGCATCGACCAGGTGATCGATTCCACTGCCGGCTGTGACCTGTTGTCTTTCATAGATGCCTACTCTGGTTTCCACCAGATTGCACTCAATCCTGCTGATCAAATAAAGACTGCTTTCATCACCCCCGTACGGGGCTTATTGCTATCGTGTCATGTGTTTTGGCCTGAGGAATGCGGGTGCAACCTATCAGAGATGCATGCAGAAATGCTTGCACGACCAACTCGGCAAGAATGTGCAGGTGTACGTAGATGACATTGTCATCAAAACGAATAAAACACATACTCTGCTTGCCGACTTGGAGGAAACCTTTGCTAACCTACGCAGGTACAAAATGAAACTGAATCCGAGTAAGTGCACCTTTGGTGTACCAGCTGGAAAGCTACTCGGTTTCCTGGTTTCTAGTCGGGGCATTGAAGCCAATCCTTCTAAGATAAAAGCTATTGAAAGCATGTCTTTGCCGAGATCATTGAAGGATGTGCAGAAGTTCACGGGTTGTCTGGCATCACTGAGCCGCTTTCTGGCCGAATGGGCGAGAAGGCTCTGCCTCTATACCAGCTGATGAAGAAGAGCGACAAGTTTGTCTGGACTCCGCAAGCGGATGTAGCATTCAATGAGCTGAAAGCAATGTTGGCTAGCGCTCCTGTCTTGGCTAGTCCACTACCCAAGGAGCCTATGCTGCTATACATTGCCGCGACTAACCGAGTAGTCAGCGTGGTGATAGTGGTGGAGCGAGAAGAAGAAGGCAAGAGTGTGCAGCGCCCTGTGTACTATTTGAGTGAGGTGTTGTCGAGCTCCAAGCAGAACTACCCGCATTACCAGAAAATGACCTATGGTGTGTACCTGGGCGCCAGGAAGCTGAAGCATTATTTCCAGGAGCATCCCATCACTGTCGTGAGCTCAGCTCCCATCTCGGACATCATGGGTAATAAGGAGGCGAGTGGCAGAGTAGCCAAGTGGGCGATCGAGCTAGCCGCGTACGCTCCCGCGTATACGAGAAGAGAAGCAATCAGTCTCAGTACTGGCGGAATTTCTTGTCGACTGGCCGAGATGCAGTATGAACCTCCTGCTCTAGCTTCCAACTATTGGAAGATGCACTTTGATGGCTCAAAGGTGAAAGAAGGCCTTGGTGCTGGCGTTGTGCTTACATCACCCAAGCGGGATCAGCTCAAGTATGTGTTGCAGATCCATTTCAAGGCATCCAACAATGTAGCCGAGTACGAGGCAGTTGTGCATGGTTTGCGAGTAGCAAAGGAGGTTGGCGTGCAGCGCATTATCTGTTATGGCGACTCAGATCTGGTGGTGCAGCAAGTCTCGGGTACCTGGGATGCCTTGGATGCCAACATGGCGTCGTATCGCTTCCTGGTGCAGTCAATGACTGGGTTTTTCGAAGGCTGTGAGTTCCAGCACATTCACCGAGCAGAAAACGAAGCAGCAGATGAGCTGTCCAAGTTGGGATCTTCTCGTCAGTCCATCCCGGCAGGGATTGCCTTGGAGCATTTGAGGAAGCCATCCATCAAGCCTTCCCCCAACTCGGAATCCCATCTTTGTCCCTTCTCTGCCAAGTGAGGAATCTGACCCAATGGAGATTGACTGGGAGAGTGCTGCAGGGAACTCGGGGACTGCCGCTCCCTACTCGGGACTTTGCCGCTCTCTACTCGGGGACTGCCGTTTCCCTACTCGGGACTGCCGTTCCCCACTCGGGGCTGCCGTTCCCTACCCGGTGACAGCCCCTCCTACCCGGGGACTGCCACTCCCTACTCGGGGACTGCCATTCCTTACCGGGGACTGCCGCCCTCAACCCGGAAGCTGTTGCATTCATTGAAGAAGTTCTCGCCAATCGATCTGGGCTGCAGAGAAGCGCTCCCTTCCTCCTGTGCAACCACCAGAGCCTGTCCAATGGAAATGGACGAACCAGTGTTTCCCGTGCGGGAGACACCGAGTTGGGCAATGCCCATATTATCCTTTCTAAGGGACGGCACTTTACCTGAAGATGAGGTGACTGCGAGGCAGATTCAGAGAAGATCCAAGGGCTACGCCTTAGTCCGAGATGTGCTGCACAAGAGAAGTGCCACTGGTGTGCTGCAACGCTGTGTAAGCCCAGAGGAAGAGAAGAAATCCTGGTCGAGATACATCAAGGAGAGTGTGGGCATCACGCCTCTTCTCGGGCTTTAGTCAAGAAAGCGTTTCGGCATGGCTTCTACTCGGCTCACTGCATTGCAGCAAGCTGAGGACATTGTGAGGAAGTGCGCCGGCTGCCAGATGTTCGCAAGTAAGATTCACGTGCCAGCATCCGAGTTGAAAACAATTCCTATCACATGGCCGTTTGCTGTTTGGTGCTTGGATATGGTTGGTCCTTTCAAGCCGGCTAAGGGCAATATGACACATATCTTGGTCATGGTGGACAAGTTCACCAAGTGGATCGAGGTGAAGCCTATTCGGAAGTGCGATGGAGTCACGGTGTGAAGTTTGTGAAAGATGTGATCATGAGATATGGCTACCCGCACAGTATCATCACCGACGGCACCAACTTTGCAGAGGGGGCAATGGTGCGATTTTGCAGAGATAAGCATATCCGACTAGACGTTGCGTCAGTCGCGCACCCTGCCTCCAATGGGCAAGTTGAAAGAGCAAACGGGATGGTACTGGCAGGCATCAAGCCGAGGCTGATTGAGCCACTGCTGAAAACACCTGGGTGTTGGCTAGAAGAGTTGCCAGCGGTGTTGTGGAGTCTAAGGACTACCCCTAACCGGTCAACCGGCTACACGCCATTCTTCTTGGTATACGGGGCTGAGGCCGTGTTGCCAATAGACTTAGAGCATGACTCCCCCCGAGTAGCCCTCTACACTGAGGTGGAGGCGAGAGAAGCTCGAGAAGACGACGTTGACCTGCTTGAAGAAGCAAGAGAGCTGACTCTGTCACGTTCGGCTATCTACCAGCAAAACCTGCGGCGTTATCATAGCCGAAAGGTGAACCCAAGGGTTTTCCGAGAAGGAGACATGGTCCTTAGGCTTGTGCAGCGCACAGCCGGGATGCACAAGCTGTCTCCTCCATGGGAAGGGCCTTTCATTGTCAGCAAAGCGCTGCACAATGACGCGTACTATCTTGTAGATGTGCGCCCATCGCAGGCGAACAGGGCAGATAAAGCTGGAGAGGAAACCAAGCGTCCCTGGAATGTAGCTCTACTTCGTCGTTTTCATTCGTAAGCAAAGATGTGTATGTACCCTTTCATCCGAGTTGAAATTCTACTCTGCAATCTAAAAATGTTCTCGGGGACTGCCCTCGTCCAAAATTGCTCTAAGTGTTTTTACTCGGCTCGTTCCTCTATTCGGTTGCTTCACTTCAGAACTCAAAAGTGCATTGAGTACTGTGTTTAAACCTATATGCCAACTCTTCGACTTTGCTGCTGTCCGAAACTCGGCTTCATGGCAAGCAAGAGAACAAGCAAAAGGTCAATGAGCACACGAAAATCACTAAGGAAGAAAAAGTCCAGGAACCGAGTAGATTGTCGGTTACTTTTTGTTCCTCGTTTTCGTCTTCTCGGTTAAGTGGTGGGCTGCGTTATCATGATTGTTTTCTAGCGGCTAAGTATTTGCAGCCTTGTTCTTTGATTCTTGTGACTCGAATACCAAACAAGCGACAAGTCGCAGGTAGAGCAGAGATGAAAAGACAGGGTGAATAAGAAAAGCTACTCGGGGACTCGCATGGAAACACAACTCGGCATTAAGCCATTGTCGTGCAAATTGATTAATGTCAACGTAAACTGAGTGGGCATAAAAACTGAGTAGCAAGCGAAAACAAATATTGTTTGATACATATGCTCCCGGCATCCCGGGGATCTGATAAATGTTCAAGTTAAAAAAGTTGCAGGTGACCTCAGATTGAGGAGGCAGTGTTCTCGGCGCTGGCATGGGCAGTTGTTTCCTCGACGACTGTCTTGGTAGCAGTTTCTTCGGCGGTGGTTTTCTCGGCAGCTTCTTCGTTGTTGGTGGCGTCCGTTTCCGTCTGCACGGCAGCGGACTCCTCCATCTCAACATCATCCTGGGTGGCCGTCTGCTCGGATGTAGCTGTGGCCACCGAGATGGGGCCTGGAGCCGAAGAGGAGCCAGCGGTGTGGCTAGGAGGTGGCACCGTGTCGTCAAGAGCAGCACCCGAGGAGGTGCCGAAGTTGAGTGGCTCGCTGTCGATGTGGGCATGCTCCTCCTCATCGCTACCCGAGACGGCGGCGCTTTTCCCCTTCCCGGCCTTGCCCCGGGGAGATGCGAAGTATTCGTCCAGGTCCTCCTCGTCGTCCTCGTCGTCCTCCACATCGGCTTCCTCCTCTCTTCATAATCAGTGTCCGGCTCGGGGGGGCCGTCGATGTAGACCTCCGTCTCGGCACACTCGGCAACTTCATAAGCGATCTGCTTGCGCAAGGCCACGCTAGCAGCATCATTCTCCCACTTGGAGTTATTACGCTTCCCGCGGATGCGCTGCATGTCAAGGTTCTCATACCAAGACGCCATGCAGAGAAGCATCACATCTGCACCGGCACGGGCTGCAGAGGCTCGCCACTTCTTCAGCTCGGCCTTAGCTTCCTCCAGCTTGTGAGCGAGATCTCGCATCGTTCTTGGCTGGGGGTCATGAGGCCAGAACAACCTGTGGAGCTCAAAGCCCGCGTGCATCAGGTCAGTCCCGCAGCCGGCCAGCTGTTCGAAGTAACCTTTGAGCACCACCAAGCTGTCCTCGATGTCAGCCCTGGTGTCAATCGGCTCACCCAGCGAGAGGCGAACTGCTCGGGCCTTGGCTATCGTGGGCGCAGAGGTAGACTCAAGACGAGGCCAAATCTCTGAAATAGCAAGTGGCAAGATCAAAAACCGAGAAAGAAAAGAGGAAGCCGAGAAGGAATAAGACCGAGAAGAAAAGATGCAATGAAGAAAAGAACTTACCGACTAGTTGGCGGCGCAGTTGCTGCAGCTTGGTTCTCCAAGATTCCTCATTGCTAATGTGCTTTGATTGGATCTGGCGCAGGGTGTCCATCTGAGCGAAAAGATCAGCATTGGCCTTCTTCAGAGTCTCGCATTCAGCCTCGAGGGCCCTTGCCTTGGCCTTGAAAGCGGTCTCGGCCTTGGCCTTCTCGGCGATGGCCGCGTCCCTCTCGGCGCCAATCTTCACGGCGTCTTGGAGCGCGTTCTGAAGCTGGACCTGCAGCTTCTCCATCTCGCTGGTGTGGTCCTTAATCAGAGTAATGGCCTGATCGGACAGCTGCTTTTCCACCGCTGCTGGCTGGACGCAATCTTGGTGCGCCTCAGCAAATGACTTATAATCTTCTGCGAAAAGATAAGATAAGGTCAGCAGATATGCAGAGAAGAAACAAATTCGAGACAGAACCGAGTAAACAACAAGCTCACCTTCAAGTCTCTTTATGGTGGCCTCGGAGTCTGCCACAAAAGCACGGCACTTCTCGTGCTCGTCGACTAGGGCCTTCAGGTTAGCTGCAGAGAAGGAAAGGTTAGTACCAAAGAAAGCAGGAGCGGGCGTAAAAATAAAACGCAGAAACCGCGTAGCTAAAAGGCCTACCCTGCACTTCAGCCAGCTGCTGGCTGCTCTCATTGGCGTTTTTGCTTGCGGCCTCGGCATCTGCCTTCTCTTTCTCCAGTGCGGTGATGCGTCTCCTGGCGATGGAGTGGTTCCAGAGAAGGATGCGGTACAAGTTGGTCCGCTTGAGAACGCTATCCTGAAAACCGAGAAGAAAATGAGTTAGGCAAAGCAGAGAAGATTCGGCCCGAGTAGGAGGCTACTCGGAGAGTATCCACCTACTCGACCCAAATCTCGGGGACTGGGAGTGATGGTGAGAAAGAAGGAAGGCGAGTAGAAGAGAAGAAAATTCAACTCGGAAAAGGCAAAAAGACTTACTGCGTAGCTCTGTTCGATATCCTCGGCGTTCTTGCGGTGCAAGAACATCTTGGCTGCGAGGGTGGCGGTGTCGGTGGAGACGGACATGGGCTGGTGTCCCAGGTCGATCTTGTTCCACTCCACGCGGTAGTGATCGACGGAGCCAAGGGTCAAGCCATGCCACTTATCCTCTCCGAGAACCCCGCTGTCCCACTTGGCGCTGATGTAGCCGATAGTGTCCAGCACCTGCTCAAGACCCTTGGAAGTTATTGGCTTGTCTTGGGGTCCCCGAGAAGCAATATTGACGGGTTTATTCTGGGCTGGATCGAAGGGAGGAGTATTCCTGGCTACCGCTTTCCTCCCCTTCTGAATAGCTACAGCTTTATCTTGGGGAGGGAAGCCGATGCGGTGTTGGTGGCTAACCTCAATCATATATTCCGGGTAGCAGGGCTGACCAGCAGCGCGAGCGCCCGCAGAGAGTGCAGCAGGAATCGGGCCGGAGTCGCGGATCACGAGTGCTCCGCCTGCGGATGCGCCTTGCTCCCTGGCCCTTTTCTTCGTCTGCTCCTTCTCGATCTTCCGCTTCTCGGGATCCTCGGGTTTCTTCCCCTCTGTCTTGGCTTTTGCCTTCTCGGCGACTGCTTCCTCGGCAGCTCGCCTCTCGGCTTTCTTCTGTTCAGCCCTGGCTTTCTTCTGCTCGGCCTTGGCTCTCTCAGCAGTTTCTTTCTCGGCTCTGGCCTTCTCGGCTGCTTCCTCCTTGGCCTTGGCCTCCTCGGCAGCCACCTTGTCGGCAGTCACCTTCTCAGAAGGGCCCTTCTCGGAGCAGTAATCCCTCAGAGCATCAAGGGCCCGTTGCCTGGTTACTCGCCCAGGAGGGCTGGAGGTGTCCTTGCTCTGAGGAGACGAGGAGGAGTTTGGTGGTGTAGGGCCTTGTGCAGTCGGTGGTGTAGGGCCCTGCGCAGTTGGAGGCGCCGCTGCAGCTCCTGGCAGAACACCACTCGGTACGCCGCCTGGCAGTGGGTAAACATCTTCTACGGTGGCGTCCGCAGCAGTGTTGTCTCCTACTTGCTGCTCGGCAGCAAGATTGTCTCGTGCACCAGCCTCTGTGCTGGTTTGCTCTTGTTCTACTTCAAGCCGCTCGGGGGCGGCAGTGTCTTGCAAATCCTGGTCTCGGACCTCCTCGGCATTGCTAGCCGGAGGAGAAGGTGGTCTTTCGAGGTGGACGGCAGCGTCCTGAGCTGCCGCTTCTGATCCTGCTCCCTGAGCGGAAGTGATCGGTGCTTTGGCGGCAGCAGCGTGGGCAGTGTTGTCCTCCTCGTCGTCATCGACGTTGATCAGAGGAATCGGAGTTTCCTTAGCTTGGCCGGATGCACAAGCGGCGTTCACGTCCAGGGGAGCTCTGCGGAAAGAGGAGAAGGGAATCACGAATTGGAAGAAAATGGGGAAAAGGGCACTGCGCGAGAAGAAAGACGACCGGGAAGGAGGCTTACGCGGTAGTGGAAGAGAGCTGTTTCCTCTTTCTCTTCGTGGTGAGCTTGGTGGGTTTCTTCTTCTCGGGGGTCTCTCCCTCCTCGGCGGGCTTCTTCTTCTTCTTGGCAGGAGGCGCTTGTGCTGCGCCGCCTGTCCGCTTGCGAGTTTCGGGAGGGGCAACCGACAGAGGCTTGACGACAAGGGGCGTATCGCCCTCGTTCTCGTCCTCATCCTCGTCGTCCTTCTCCGCAGCGGCCTCGTCTGAGAAATTCAAAGGAAAGAAGAAGTGAATCAGAAATAGCAATACAAGGAGTTGATGCTTCCCGGAAACCAGCAAGATGAGGACGCTATTACCGTCGGAGCCGTCGTCCGCCCAAGTGTTAAGGACGTCGCGCTTCTCGGGAACGGGGCTGCTCGGCTCCGCGTCATCAGAGGGGGGTACATCGTCCTCCTCGCGATCCTTGGACCAGTTGTCCTCGAAGACCTCGCTGCTTTCAGTGAGCTGGCGAGTAAGAGTCTGAAAGGCAGAGAAGGATCACAAGTTAGCCGAGTACCAGAATAGAACTCTACTCGGGTAGGCGTGCACCCACAAAGCACACTAAGCCTAGGCCTTTTTCTAAAAATTCCTACTCGACGAGGCGTGCAGGCACAAAGCACACTAAGCCTAAGGCAATTTAGCTAAGTGTCCCACTCGGTGCACAAGGCGGTTGCTAATCGAGGCGAAAGGAGAAGCTATCTACTCGGAAGGCAGAGACGAAAACAGAGTAAGGGAGACGTACCCGCAAGATTGGAGTCCTACGGCTGAACGGGAGGAACCCGTACCGCCACTTCTCGTTGAGGCTGGTCTTCAGGATGTTCCTGGCAAGCCTGGGAACGTCAGCATCGTCGATCTCGACGGTGGTGGTCCTGGTGCAATCGCGAGGCCCTCCCATGTAACACATGAGGTGGCATCGCTCCTGCAGAGGAAGCACCCGGCGTTTGATCCAGCACGCTACTGGGTCGTCATTCCTGAGGCCATGCGTCTTCAGCCAGGCGAGTTGCGTCTCTATCTCGGTGGCGTTCTCGTTGTTGACGGGCTTCTCCTTCCAATTCGACCCGAGTGGAGCACGCTTGCTCCAAGGGGGCAGGTTGATCCGGTCGTCGACGGGGGCTCCATCAGCGGCGGCAACGTTCCTCACGTAGAAGAACGTTTGCTGCCACATTCGGCAGGAATCCAGCCCCTGGATGCGGGGGTGGTTCGTCCCGTTGCGCTGCACCAACATGGCGCAGCCGACGTCGGTGGCGCGGGCGACGCCCGCGCTGTCCTTCTTCCCGACGGATTGTTGCCGGAGATGGAAGTAGTGGAGCCACGTCTCCACGGTGGGCCTGATGCCGAGGAAGGCCTCGCACACCACGGCGTGGTATGCGAGGAAAACGACTGCATTGGGCGGCAGATGGTGCATCTGCAGCCCGAAGTGATTCAAGAACTTACGCATGAAGTCCGATGCTGGCAGCCCGAATCCGCGCTCGAAGTGGGACATGAACACCACGCGCTCTCCGTCCCTGGGCTTGGGCACGACCTCGTCGTCGGGTGCCCGGCACTCCACGCCGGGGGGAACCCTTCTCTCGTTCACGAGCCAGGCGAGGTTGGCTTGGGTGATGGAGGAACCGGCCCAGCAGGACTTGGCCATGGTTGCGGGTGGAAGAATCGGAAGTCAAACGGGGTTGGTGGCGGAGCGAGTCCGCGGCGGCGCAGAGGCTAGCGCGGCGGCGGAGCGCTCGGTGGTGGAGAAGAACGGGAGGAAGAAGAGGAAATGAGCAGGGAAGGGGAAAAGGAAGTTACCGCGGGGGTATTTATACCTCCTCGGCGAGATTACCGTTACCGCTACGGGAGTGGGATCGATTGTGGCGTGTGGTGGGTCCTGTGGCCGGCTAGAAACGCACACACGCGAGAACCGCGCGCGTAACGGCCGCATTGGATCCCACTACAAGATCGTGGCCAGTAAATGCACTTGATGGGACATGACGGCCGGTGGGCCCACGGCGTGAAAACTGGACACGTGGAGCCGTGTCCTGGGCAACCAAACGACAAGGTCGTGGATGCTTGACACGTAGGCAGTGCCGGCGTGAAGGGCTGGATGTTGCTCTGCGCTGCAGAGGCTCAGTTTGCGAAATTTCGCTAAGTCTTTTTACTCGGATACAGAGTAGAAAGCAAGCGCTACTCGGAAGGAGGAGACTCAAGATATTTTCCGGATAGCTACTCGGAGGCACTACTCGGCATCTTGAGGTTCGATGGCTGAGATGCAAAGGCTGGTTTTAAGCTGGCAGAGCCTAGTGAACAAGTTCGCAAGACTCAACCAGCTTCGGGGACTGCTGTCGGGGGGTTACCCCCGAGTAGGGTAAAGACAGGTGGTAAAGGCCGCTTACAGAAGAGAGGTTTGGCCGAGTAGCCGACTACCGGGTACTCGCTACCCGGTCGACTGCTACCCGGTCTCACCTCAAGATGATCAGAAGGAGATATCAATCAGTTTCTACCATGTCGAGTAGAAGGTTTGGCCCGAGTACAATTGGCGGGAACCTTTGGCGGGAAACTACTCGGGCAGGAAGTCAAAGGAGCCGTTCTGACACAGGATCCCGCGTATCCTGGGTCCGTACTTGGCAGCATTCGAACTACTGTTCACGTGGGGACGGTCTGTCTGACAGTGACAGCATGGAAGCAGTCGGTGGCAGGATAAGGGGGACCTACTCTGTGACTAGGTACAGTGATACCAGTCTGTCCCCTAGTTTTGCCCAACGACTTTACAGAAGCAGCCAAGACCAACGACCAAAGCTGTCAGCGGGTACTCGGAGAAAGGACAGTGTGGACACTATGTCGACACTTGTCTAGGATTTGGACGTATCCGGCTGGGCACCATGTATATAAGGTGCCCCGCCGCCTCCTGCGTGAGGATCGAACACATCTTGACCTAGAGGGAGAGGAATGCTCATATGCTCCCATAGTGGCTCACTAGAAACCCTAGAAACCCTAAGTCTTTGACCTAGCTCTACTCGGAGAGGGGCAAGGGGCTACTCGGTAGCGTTACCATTTGTACTGTGGCTACTCGGTGAGACACCGTAATACATAGGGAAAGGCAGGAGTAGGGGTTTTACCTCCTCACGAGGGCCCTGAACCTGGGTACATCGTGTTGTTTGTGTTGTGTGGATCTTACCTCACGCGGCTACTCGTCGCGTGATCCCTCCCCGGACACCTCCAGCGTCCATCGTCCCCACATCTTTAGCCATCCCATGGCATCTGCCGTGACACCACCACGACATACACTATTTGCTAACCGAGGGCAATGTCTAAATACCACCTGACCAATAGACGCCGAGATATCAAGGCATTCAGCAAATATTGCTGCAGCAACATCCCACCATTGAGATTGTCCAGTACAAAAATTGATCACCTCTTGCGAGTCTGATTCTGGTTCAATCTTGTGAAAACCGAGATCTTTTGCTAAAGTTAATCCATCTCTCATTGCCAAAGATTCTAGAGTTATAGCATATGTACCTCTATCAATAAATAAGCACTGTCCCGCTATAAAATTTCCATGAGAATCCCTGATTACTACAGTCGTAGAACCTGCACCACTGTCGATATGAAAAGAGGAATCAACATTAACTTTTACAACATTAGGTTCTGGTTTTACCCATCTTATAGAACTCTGTCCAGCAGTCGACAGATAGATTTTTGGAAATTATTTGCAATAGCTAAGACAGAAACTGGCCATCTCCAAACCGGTGGGATGTTTTCATTATGGGTTACCTGCCTTCGAATCCACCAGAGATACACCACCAATAACTAAAATTTCATTTGCCCCCACACTCGGCATTATAGGATAGAGCACCTCATCCGAAACCAGTAGATTTTCCAAAATTACCGAACCCGATCTTTCATGAACTATTTGAGATTCTATAAACTCTGTTAAGCCCAGTCTTTTCCACAATTCAATCGTCGGATGGCACTCAAATAGCAGATACTTTATATCCTCCGCTGCAAGATGGCATATTTGGCATTCACCATTATTGCCAATATGCTTGTTAACCAGTATGCAATTTAGAAGAACAATTCCACGTAGAATTCTCCATCCGAAGATAAGAATTTTGCGTGGCAATTTTATTTTCCAAAGTTGTTTCCAAACAACCGGTTGAGATGAAGGTCCAGGATGTCCCGATGAATATGCATGCCCTCCATACTTATGGCTCCATTCTGCATGGTATGCAGAACGTACAGAAAAAAATACCGTTCCTATTAAGGTGACATGCGATAAAATCATCAAACGAATGACTGTTTAGTGGAATTCTTAGAATCCTAGATACGTCCAAAGAATTAAATATGTCCTTAATTAAATCTTCATCCCACATTAATCTATTCATAATAGAGATAAAAGAAGAGAAAAGCTTGGGAAAGGGGGATCAAACACGGAACCTTTGGCATCGCGCGGTCAACAGCAACCACCGGGGTACTGCGCACGACGTGTCTTGCTTCACTTTTTTTAGCTTTTTATTGTGTGAGTATCACATTTTCTTTTTTAGATTTATTTAAATGTTTTCATTTTTTCTTATTTTCTTTTCTGTTTCTTTTTTTTTTGTTCACCAATTTTTTTTGTTTAGAATTATTTTTGTTTCAAACAGAAAAATGTTCAAACTTTAGAATGTTCAGAATTCTAATTTTTCAAATTCAAATTTTGTTCGGATAAAAAACTGTTCAAATTTTAAAATTGTTCAAATGAAAAAACGTTCAGATTAAAATTTGTTCAAATTTAAGAATTGTTCATATGTAACATTTTTGTTCATGTTTTGAAATCGTTCAAACTTAAAATTTGTTCAGCATTTAAAAAAATATTAATTTTAAATTATATGAATTTTTTCTAACAATAGAAATTTTGAAAAAGAAAAAAAAAATACAAATGGGCCGACCCAGGTGTGGAGCAAGCGAGCCAACGAAGGAGGAGAGAGCAGCAAGGGAGCAAGCGAGTGATACGTGTCTAACGTATCTATAATTTCTGATGCTCCATGATCATATTATGTCAACTGCTACTTGTTTTCTCCCTTATTTATAGCATTTTTATACGTTTTCCGGGACTAACCTATTGAGAAGATGCCACAGAGCCAGTTCTCTGTTTTCTGCTGTTTTTAGTTTAATAAAATTTGTTCTGGAAATATTCTCGGAATTGGAAAGTTCGAAGCCCGGAAGTCCTATTTTCCCCGAAAGCATCCAGAAGACCGAAGGAGAGTCGAAGACGGGCACCGGGGGGCACACCATAGGGTGGCGCGCACCCTGGCCGCGCCAGCTATGGGTGTGGGGCCCCTGGAAATCCACCGCCTTTGCTCTTTCGCCTATTTAATCCCCCCGAATGGAAAACCCTAAAAACCTGATCAAAAATCGCCGAAAAGTTCCGCAGCCTCCATCACCGTCAACCCTAGATCAGGGGGTTCTTAAGCTATTTCCGGCACCCTGCCGGAGAGGAGATCATCACCGGAGGCTTCTACATCACCATGCCTGTCTCCGGAGTGATGCGTGAGTAGTTCATCCTTGGACTACGGGTTCGTAGCTGTAGCTAGATGGTTGTCTTCTCCTCATATGCCTCCATGTTTAGATCTCGTGAGCTTCCTATCATGATCGAGATTGATCTTATGTAATTCTATATGTTGTGTTTGCTGGGATCCGATGAATATTGAACTTATGCCAAGTTGATTATAGTCTTCATTTGCATATGTTATTTGTGATCTTGCATGCTTTCCGTTGCTAGTGATTGCTCTGGCCAATTAGTTGCTAGTGACTCCAAGAGGGAGTATTTATACTTGATAGTGGGTTCATGCCTCCTCACCAACTTGCTCGAGTGACAGAAACGTGAAGGGGGGATGTGATGTTGCCATTAGGGAGAAAACAACGGTGAGAGTGCCCGCGTGCACATCATTGCTTACATTACGCACTTTGTTTAATGTAGTTATCTGTTGTTTGCAACTTAATACCTAAGGGTGTTCGGATGATAACCCGAGGGTGGATTATTAGTCATAGATGCAGATATATTTCGGTCTATGTATATTGTTGTAATGTCCGTACTAAATATCATAGTAATCATCATGTTATAATGTGCACTATGGTGCAACCTCTATTTGTCAATTGCCCAGCTGTAATTTGTTCACCCAGCATGTTATCTTTATGGAGAGACACCATTAGTGAACCTATGAACCCCGGTCAATTTTCCACACTGTTAAACAAACCACAGCAATTTCATACTCTCTTTATTTACTATAATCATACATCATTTTCCATACTATACGTCTAATCTTTGTTTTCAGCAAGACCGGTGAGATTGAAAACCTCACTATACCGTTGGGACAAAGTATTTTGGTTGTGTTGTGTGGAGGTTATGAAGGGTTCGTTGCATAGAAAATAAAAAATTTCCTACGCGAGAGACACCTGAAAGGCCAAGATCTAATCTAGGAGATGAAGTGCAATGAAGAGAAAGAAGGTCTTAAGAACAACATACCCTCGAAGACACAAAACGTTACGAGATCAAATCTCGTTGTTGGCGTAGTCGTACTCACACAGATCCCGAGAGCGAGAAGATGTGCACCGCAATCCGGCGGTGCCTCCGTGATCGGTGACACGTACGGTTGATGACGACCTCCGTTCCCTCAATCCAGCGGGGAAGCAGAAGTAGAGGATCCCTCGGAACTCCAGCAGCACGGCAGCGTGGTGGTGGTGAAGACTCCCACGTTCAGGGCTTCACCAAGCCGGAGACCATGGAATGGAGCAGCGGGTGGAGAGGAATTGAGGTGGGCAAGTGTGTGAAGGAGGAGGAGCCCTCACCCTCCTTTTATAGGGAGAGGGAGGCAGCCCAAGGGTGGGGTGCGACCTGCCATGGTGGTGCCCCCACCTCTTCCATCTTCATGTGAGTGGACACTCCACTCATCCTTCCTTTATTTCCCACTTAGAAAATCCAAGAGTTTTTCTTTAATAAATAAATAAACATTTTTATTTCTTTATTTATATTTGTTAATTTTATTAACAAATATTTTCATATAGCACCTCTAATCATTTGTTAATTCTATTAACAACCATTCGACGAAAAAACCTTGAACTATTTCAATTTTTCCCGAAACAATTTCGGTGCTTCCCAAAACATTCTTCGATATTTTGTATCCTCTCAAATGCGTCATCGAACCTTAAGTGTGTCACCCTATGGTTCGCGAATAAGATAGACATAATCGAGACTCCTCTCCGATCAATAATCAACAGCGGGATCTAGAGATCTGTGATGACTCCTATATATTCAACGATGACTCTTGTGATCGTGTGAACCTTCAACATCGTGAACTATTCCCTTTGTCTAGCGATATTTTACTTGTCCGAGATTTGATCATTGGTATCAACCATACCTTGTTCAATCTCATTACCTGAGAAGTGCTCTTTTCTCGTTTCCGTCATATGACATTCTTGTGACCTAGTCACGTGCTTGCAAGCGGTGTCGATGTGATATCACCGAGAGGGCCCAAAGTATATCTTTGGGCCATTTTGGATGGACAAATCCCACTCTTGATCCATGAGCCTCAGCTAATACTTTCCGAATACCTAACGGCACCTTTATAGTCACCCTGTTACGTTGTGACGTTTTATGACATCAAAGCACCCTTCCGGTATCGGTGATTGACATGATCTCATGGTCTAAGGAATAAGTTACTTCGTATGCAAGATATAAAAATATAAACTAAATGACTTGTTCGTATTTTTATCTTGATATTGGGTTTATGTTCATCACATCATTCTTCTAATGACATGAACCCATTATTAACAACATCCAATGTTCATGATCAGGAAACCATGATCATCTATTAATCAACGAGCTAGTTAAAAGAGAGGTTGTACTAGGAACCATTGTTTGTTTATTAAACACACATGTATCAATGTTTCCGGTTAATACAATTCTAGCATGAGAAATAAACATTTATCATAAACAAGAAATAAGATAACAACCACTTTATTATTGCCTCTCGGGTATATTCCCTTCAGTCTCCCACTTGTACTAGAGTCAATAATCTAATCTGTAAGCACTTAACACATATGGCGTTCCAGTGTTATTACCATGCTTCGCATGTGGTTAACATGCTCAAAAAGATCTGAACTGTTCAGGTCCTATTGTATTTGCATGTTCTTTGCATCTAAACACAACACTCATTCTCTAATGAGATGACTTTGTATATATTTGGTCAACCGGTGAAAACTTAATTCCTCATCCTAAACCAATGTTACTAACATTATGAAAATGTAGCTTCATAGTGTCAGCATTCTTGGAAATTCACCAAGTTCAATAAAGAACTCCTTGACGCATAATACTCATATTATATGTTGTCGACACAACGATATACTTAGCCTTTGTTGTAGTATCCGTCACAATACTTTAATTTTGAAACTCTTTCAAATCCAGCATGGAACTTTCTTCCAGCCTATTGTGCAACCCTTCATCACATATTTTAATTGAGATAAAATTATTTGAATATATGACAAGACTATTAGTGTAACATATTACAACAAATAGTTTGTCATTACTATATAGGAAAACACATCATTTTCATTTCTAAAATGGCATAAGGATCTCTCCCACTGTTGTCTAATCATCATATGAATTATCCTGCTATAACATTTTATAGCATAGGACTCATCTGGTTGTGTACATAGCATGGAACATGTAACTTAGAAATCTCAATTTCATTATGCTCATCATGTGTCAAAACACTTGAATATTGCTCAATTGTTTTCCATGTGGCAAGAACTCCTTTTTGTCATTTCGATATTGACTTACTTCAATATTTCATCTATGTAATTTGGCTTCAATCATATCAGGCGGTTCAATCCATCTCTTATAGATATCAATGCCCAATATCTCCTAAGCCTTTCATTAATATAAAAATCTTAACCGTGTTAATTTAAAATACATATTTTCTAATAAATCATATGTCATCTACATAAACCTTTAGAAATATGTCTCTGCGCTCCCACTTAATTTCTTGTAAATCTACATGCATCTTTATCGTTCATGATGAAATCAAACTCTTTTAATAACTTCATTAAGGTAAATATTCCAACTTCGTTATGCTCACTTCAACCATTGAAGTGTGCATACCTTTCCAGCAACTTTTTGAATTTTACAAAACTCCCAGACTGTGTCAAGTACACATCCTCGATCAAAACTTCCTTGAGAGGAAATTTGGTTTTGTTATTCAACTGCCATATCATAATATGTAACTATCCGCAAAGACTAAAGCATCACTACGGAAGATCAAAATCTTTCAGTAGTCAACTCTTTGAACTTCGTCGAAAACATATTTTTGATAAGTACAACTTTCAAATGATATAAAATCCATGTCTTTGTTGCTATATAGACCCTTTCGCTATCGTTGGGCATCATGCCTATCGAAAGGACTACCAAGTCACATACTTGATATTTATACGAGGATACTATGGCGGATATAATGACTCATAGTCAATTTTATGAAGTCAGGGCCCATCATTTGCTTCCTTTATAAGGTCCAGGTCCTTTGTTGTCAAACCAACACTTTAATCTTAAACCACAAGTTGGTCTAAGTATAAAATTTTAGGACTTTTGTGGTTCAATTCGCAAACTCATTCGAAGTATCTACAATCACATATAGTGTCTTCTACTTTGTCAAAATAGCAAACCCCGGAACAACTTCCATTGCTGCACTACTCTGATATGGTAATGAAGATTCTCTAATCTCTTTGAGTTTGTACTTTCCTCCCACTCACTTATTTCGCAAGAACTATTTTCTCGAGAAATCAACCCTTTCTGACAAACAATATTTGTCTTTGGTCGATGATAGGAGAAATACCCAATGTATTTTTTAGGATAACCTTATAAACATATTTTTTTTCCCATTTTGGTTGTGAACATTTTACACGTGCTATGCATACCAAAAATTAAGAAAAAGACAACTTGGGTCATTACCCAAACCATATCTTATATGGTTTCAATTTCAATGGATCATGATGGCGCTTTTTCAGTGTAAAAGAGGTTGTCTCTAATGTATAAACTACAAATTATAATGACATTTTTAGTAATCTTACCATGTCAAACAAGGTTTGATTTTGTCTCTCGAACACTCCAAACTAATGTGGGGTTATTCGAAAAGTATAAGTTGTAGAACAATTCTGCAACTTCTCACATGTTTTGCTAAACTTGTAACTCAAACTTTATCCTTTATGATCCAATCATAAATACTTGATTATCTTGTTACATTCATTTTTCCTTCATATTAACAACCATTTGAACCAATTCAAAATGTCAAACTCTGTTCTCTTTAAATAGATATACTCACATATCTACTCAAATCATCGACAATATTTTATGAAGTAAAATTTAATCCACCACACATGACTACACATAATGGATTATATACATCAATATGTACAATATCCATTAAATTAGTCGTCCATTCTACTTTGGCCTATGAACGGAATTCTAGTCATCTTTTGGAAGAGGTCTCACAAGCGTCAATTTATTCAAAACAAAATGACTTCGGAAGTCCATCAATATGGAGTTCCTTCATGTTTTCCTTTCCGATATGAATTTAAATGGTGGTGTCACAATTTAAGTGAAACTCTTTTACGTCTTGCAACGTTTAGCATTTAGTCTTATAGATGTTTACTTTACCAACATGATTTATATTAACATATCCATCAATTATGGAATACGGTCATAGTTTGAACAATCTCATTTGTTCTCACAAAAGAGCAGAACAAAATAGCAACTTATTAAGTTCTTAAAATAAATCTTGAATGTTTGGTTCGATACGATAATGAACACAATAACACTTTATTTCTGTTCTTGTCATAATCGATTACATATCTATTACTAGTTCCTTTTAGGCCCTTGTATTTCTTGCATTGCGTTGCTTTGTATGACAACTCATACCAACCAATGTGGTATCAAAATACCCAAAAATACTTTGTTAACTAGTAATACATCTATAACTTGTATATCGAGCATATACTCCTAAGCTGGACTTTTCCAGTTATCTTCTTTTTCTTCCATATATCTTTTTGTAATTCTATTTTCAATATTCTCTTTCCTTTACAGAAGAATCATTCAACATCGAACAATGCTAGTCGTACTAGCACATTTTCCTTGGCGTGTTAGTCATATACTATCACCCATTGAGTCATACTTTAGGTTTGATTGTTCTACTAATATCACTATATTAATAGCATTCTTCCAGATTCCACTCTTAGCAATCTCTAAGCAAGGTAAACGATTTTTACCCATACTTTTAATCCATCCCATCATAACAATTTTATGATTAAGCTACTATAGCTCGAAGGAAGGAATTTAGAGGATAATTTTTAGCGCCCAACTTCTTGGAATATTCAAACGCCTAGCGTCTTCAATCATTGCATATATTCAAATAATATACGCATACATTGTCACGCTAAATTATACTCAGTCATGTTGCCACAAATAAGTTTCTAGATATCAATATATCTTTCACTTGATTGTTTCTGAAAAAAAACTCTTTTCAGTTCCTAAATCACCTTGATCAACAAAACATTGCTTTGAAGATAAAGTAATACGGAAGCAACCATGACTCTGGATTCTAAGTAGGAATTATTTGCTCTCTAGATCAATCAATCATTAATCATATCCAGCTAGGTAGAAAATACCAAAAATCTACAATAGGACTCCATTTTAAATTTCACTAATACGGTACCAATCTTAAATGGTTTTTACCAGATCATAACAGTTATATCTCAATTAGCAATCTAAGTGTAAGATAGTTTTGTGGATGCCAATGAATACTACAATTTGTGCAAATTCACTTTGATTGGTTGTTCATGATAAATAAGTACAAGTTAATTCAAAATTCTGCCATGAACTCTCACTCAAAAACAACATCCCTCTTAGTCGTCTTTAGTGATTACACGAACCAAATTCACTACACCAAAACCGATAATCACGTGAGATGATGTAGCTTCAAAGGCGAACATCAACATGCTCATCATATCATCCATATGACTCATGCTTTACCTTTCGGTTACGTGTTCCGAGGCCATGTCTTTACATGCTAGGCTCGCCAAGTAGAATCGTAGTATTGCTTGTGTTTCAAGGCCATGTCTGTACATGCTAGGCTTGAATACACCCGTTGTATGCGAACGTTGAGTCTATCACACCCGATCATCACGTGGTGTCTCGAAACGACGAACTTTATTAACGGTGCATACTTAAGTAAGAACATATTATTATCTTGATATTAAGTGAGAGGGATCATCTTATAATGCTACTGTCGTGATCTAAGCAAAATAAGATGCATAAAAGGATTAACATGACATGCATGGATAATGTGATATGATATGGTCCTTCTTGCACTTGATCTCCATCTTGTGCATCATGGTATGATCTCCATCATTCCACCGGCGTGGCACCAAGGTCCATGGCAGCTCCATCTTGATTGTCCATTACAACATATCACATGGATATGATATACAGCACGCATGCCATAAAAATAAGACAACCATATGGCTCCAGCCGGTATGTCAATAATTTACAAAAGATATCATCTCATACATAACGTTTGTAACATTGACCATATCACATCACATGCCCTGCAAAAACAAGTTAGACGCCTCTAATTTATTTTTTGCATATTTTATGTGCCTTGGGCTTACGAGGATAGAACCGTTCATACCTACGTACAAAAGCCACAACGTTGATAAAACATATTTTTTAACAACCCTTTGTAGATTAGATCTTAACTATAGTAGGAGAAACGGACACCCCCTCATCCACAAGTGAGACAATTCTCGCGTACAAAGTACACGTAAACTTAGTCTGGGGCAGCTTCATCCTACTATGCCACTAAGATCATAAAATACTCAAGGAGGCAAAAACATGATCATCAACGCCCACATACTCCTATGTGTTCTACCCGTACAAAACATCTACGCATAGATCCGGCTCTGATACCACTGAAGGGTTCATTGCATAGAAAACAAAAAAATTCCTACGCGAGAGACACCTGAAAGGCCAAGATCTAATCTAGGAGATGAAGTGCAACGGGGAGAAAGAGGGTCTTAAGAAGAACATACCCTCGAAGACACAAAGTGTTACGAGATCAAATCTCGTTGTTGGCGTAGTCGTACTCACACCGATCCCGAGAGCGAGAAGATGTGCACCGCAATCCGGCGGTGCCTCCGTGATCGGTCACACGTACGGTTGATGACTACCTCCGTTCTCTCAATCCAGCGGGGAGGCGGAAGTAGAGGATCCCTCGGAACTCCAGCAGCACGACAGCGTGGTGGTGGTGAAGACTCCCACGGTTAGGGCTTCACCAAGCCGGAGACCATGGAATGGAGCAGCGGGTGGAGAGGAATTGAGGTGGGCAAGTGTGTGAAGGAGGAGGAGCCCTCACCCTCCTTTTATAGGGAGAGGGAGGCAGCCCAAGGGTGGGGTGCGACCAGCCATGGTAGTACCCCCACCTCTTCCATCTTCATGTGAGTGGACACTCCACTCATCCTTCCTTTATTTCCCACTTAGAAAATCCAAGAGTTTTTCTTTAATAAATAAATAAAACATTTTTATTTCTTTATTTATATTTGTTAATTTCATTAACAAACATTTTCATATAGCACCTCTAATCATTTGTTAATTCTATTAACAACTATTCTACGAAAAAACCTTGAACTAATTCAATTTTCCCCGAAACAATTTCGGTACTGCCGAAAACATTCTTCGATATTCTGTATCCTCTCAAATGCATCATCGAACCTTAAGTGTGTCACCGTACAGTTCGCGAATAAGATAGACATGATCGAGACTCCTCTCCGATCAATAATCAACAGCGAGATCTAGAGATCCGTGGTGACTCCTATATATTCAACGATGACTCTTGTGATCGTGTGAACCTTCAACATCGTGAACTATTCCCTTTGTCTAGCGATATTTTACTTGTCCGAGATTCGATCATTGGTATCAACCATACCTTGTTCAATCTCATTACCTGAGAAGTACTCTTTTCTTGTTTCCGTCATATGACATCCTTGTGACCTAGTCACGTGCTTGCAAGCGGTGTCGATGTGATATCACCGAGAGGGCCCAGAGTATATGTCTCCTTCATTTTGGATGGACAAATCCCACTCTTGATCCATGAGCCTCAGCTAATACTTTCTGAATACCTAACGACACCTTTATAGTCACCCTGTTACGGTGTGATGTTTGATGACATCAAAGCACCCTTCCGGTATCAGTGATTGACATGATCTCATGGTCTAAGGAATAAGTTACTTCGTATGCAAGATATAAAAATATAAACTAAATGACTTGTTCGTATTGTTATCTTGATATTGGGTTTATGTTCATCACATCATTCTTCTAATGACATGACCCCATTATTAACAACATCCAATGTTCATGATCAGGAAACCTTGATCATCTATTAATCAATGAGCTAGTTAAAAGAGAGACTTTACTAGGGACCATTGTTTGTTTATTAAACACACATGTATCAATGTTTCCAGTTAATACAATTCTAGCATGAGAAATAAACATTTATCGTAAACAAGGAATAAGATAATAACCACTTTATTATTGCCTCTCGGGCATATTCCCTTCAGGCCCACGTTGTTACTGACACCGGTGAGGCGCCATCACCACCGTCAGTGGCATCAACCTTCCCGAGATCATCTTCCTCCTACTGGATTGATAACCTTGGTTCTTAACTGAGGAATTCTTGCCGCTTGCTCATCACACCCTCCTCTTGGGGTTTCCAACACAAAGCATTCAAGAAATTTCTGGCGCCGTTGTCGGGGACTTAATCATCATCAAGAAGTCTCCCCGTCAAGGCACCATCAATGTTTGCATCAGTAAGCTGGAGCGTACCACTCGCTAAGAGTAGTACATAGGGAAACCCGATGAAACCTACACGGACTGCTACATATCCCACATACGAGGGCCACTTCTTGAGTGAGCCCAGCATGAGCGCCCACGTTTCCACCACAGGACAGGAGCACACCAGCACGCGGATCGCGAAACAATTTGTTCCCCAATCGCACGAACCAACGCGCCGGCAGCTGCCGCCTTCCACCACATGTCGCATCGCTGCCAACCTCGCCTCCATATCTCCTCCAATTCTGTCTTCCGCAGGCTACTTAATTACACAATCCTGCGGCGCTTCACTGACCTTGCTCAGTTCCAGATCTATGGTGGATCCATGGTGTACCCGTTCAGCCCCGTTTCCTTCCAGCCCCCCACCTTGCACGAACCATACTCCGCCACCCACCGATGCTCGGGCTCCCCAGGCTGGGTTGTACTCTCAGGATTGGGCTATATCTCCGACCGCCGGAACGTAACCACCGCCGAGTCTAAGACGAGTGATGGCGAGGCTGTCAAGGTATCCTTATGGCTCATAGATCCGCCGGGTGTCTCCTATTTCTCTGTCCACTGCCCCTGTCTGGACGAGAATGACTTCTCCTACGAGCCCGCGGTAATCTGCGCGGAAGGCACCTTCCTTCTCTTCCGCTTAACCTCCGACTTCCATGCCGGTATATGATGCGAGTATTTTGTCTACACAGCTGAAAGTAATGTATGGGCATCTAGAGGGGGGTTGAATAGGTGCTACGACCAATTTTAATTTTTCTACAAGATTAGGCTTGACACAAAGGTAAATTCTCTAGATAGTGCAACTATGGTGAATTTAGCTATATGGAAAGTACAGTAATAAATGCAACAAGTACTACAATAAATGCAAGGCAAACACAAGTAAAGAATAAGGGAACGAGATAACCGATAGGAAGCATGCGGAGACACGATGTATTCCCGAGTTCCTCCTTGTTAAGGGAGTACGTCTCGTTGGAGCGGTGTGAGCTCGTCGCGAAGGCCTACTCAATGCCACAAAGGCCTCACCCTATTCTCCGATGAACCCCGCCACAAAGGCCTAGTCCACCTTCCACTATTGATCCCCTTTGAGGCGGGAATCGAGTCCTTTACAAACAAGTTTGGGGCACACACCCACAAAAAAATTGGGGGCTCGCAATAATCACAAGAATCACCAAGAGAGACAATATGTCTAGGTTCTCCACAAGAGGAAACCCTAGACTAGTTCCCCTCAAGCAAATGAGGGGGAAATGAAATCCGGTTGGTGAAGACGTAGATCGGGGCCTTCTCCTTCAATCCTCCAAAGATCAAGGCTTTTGGGTGGAGGGATTTGGAGATTTAGCAGGGTCGGTGAGCTCTAGCAATGGTGAGATCTATTCTGGACGAGCTAGCTGGAGGTAGGTGGAGGGGAGGGGGTATTTATACCCCTCATAAAGTTTAGAGCCGTTGGAGTCGTTTTTGCCAAACTCACACCGGAGGCTCCGGTGTAAAGTCTGGAGACTCCGGTCTGAGTTTTTGTCAGCTTCTAGTCCGGAGACTCCGCACAGTCTCCGGTAACTCTCTGGTGAGGCTCCAGCGGCTGACACCAACCAATCCAACTCTTGTTTCTTCAAGGCACCAGCCAGTCCGGAGACTCCGGTATGTGAGACCGGAGAGTCCGGTGCTTCCATCGCAAGTTTTTGTCACCAGGGGGTAGAGAGTGTCTGAGGTGGAACGTAAGCACAAGTCCTAGTCAGTCTGGAGACTCCGGGCAGTCTCCGGTAAGTCTTCGGTCTGGGTACATCGGGTGACACCAGAAACTCCAGTTCTGAATCTTCATAAGCTATACTCACAGCAGAGACTCCGGTGTTTCTTCGGTAAGTCTCCGGAGTGAGTACATCGGGTGACATCAGAAGTTATAGCACTGAATTGCTCTCGAATAACTTCACACCGGAGACTCCGGTCTGAGGGACCGGAGACTCCGGCCTGGAATAAATTCCAGCATAAGTTTTCCCTGGATCTTTGCCTCTTTTTGTATCTCACTACCACCACAGAAAATATGTTATATAGGCCCTGAAAAACATCAACACGGTTAAGGATACACATGTTGTTAACAAACACCAAAACAAGAAGATTTTAGCCGTTTGCACTTTCAATAGCTGGCCCTGGGAATCCATCACTGGAACTGCTTTCGGACCCCAATGTTGCAGCCTTCGGGGCCGGCCGATTCGGCATCCTGCCCGCCGCCAGCCCTGGGAAGCACTATGTTGTGGCCTTTCTCAGATGGAGAGTTGTTGCTGAGGATTGGCAGTTTGATGCCCACATCTTCTCCTCGGAGACACAAGCACAGACCACTAAGCCCACATTGCTCAGCTTATCCGACTCAAATAAACTACTGTTGGATAGGCACGATACCGTCAAGCAGATCACGGTAGGAGCACACTCGCTGGGCTAGGTGGGTTTCCTCCGCGGAATCCTTCTGCTTACCAACCTGTTCGACAGGTGCCCTGTCATCGGGTACATCCCATTTTCCCGAGCCCAATGTTTGCATCACCGACGAGGATGGTGAGATTATCTATGGTGCAGCCTTACCGGACCAACATGTCAGTTCCTGCTGCAACGGTCTGATCAAGCTTGCCTATATTGAGTTTCATTACGACGATAAGGAGTGTGTGAGCGATGGAGGTTGGATAGCCACCACATGGACTAGGATGGTTTCTTCAGATGGTTGGCGTCATCGATTTGAGGTTGATATTGCCGCCATCTCGGTTGACCCGAGTTATCGCGGCTTGATTCCTAAGTTGTGGAACGACAAGACCAAGAAACTGGAACTGAACAGACTTGTGTACTACTCCCCCATCCTAAGCATGGAAGATGATGATTTTGTTTACATGATGACCAAAGTGAATGATGAAGATGAGAGGGCCTGGGTCATCACCCTTGACATGAAACAGGCAGTTGTGCAGGCAGTGGCTCCGTTTTCTGTCCAAGGACGTCACTTCATTACAGGGTACCGTCCATGCGCTTTTCCCAAGTACCTTAACATGGCGACAGCCAACAAACCGGCGGTTCTCCCTTCTTTCTTCTCGAAGTACTCAGGAATGCTACGTCTTGCGCTCTTGGTTTTCTATTGGTGTCTATTCCTTGTGTTTACAGGAATGTTTAAAGATTGTCACAATTGACATTAGACTTTTCATGCCAATTAGTTTGATGCATTGGTCAAACCTTTTGCATTTATTTGCTGATACAGCTATATGGTCTCTTGTATATAGACTGTCATACTTCGGTTTTTAGTGAATATATGGTCCTCTATATTTTTTCAAAGAAATAATAAAAGACTTAAAACGTCTTTCCTTTTATTAAATAGAGGCATCCAGAAGCATACAAAGATCGTTTTTGCTAAAGCTCAGCTAGGTGCATGGCCGTCGGATGTTACGAGCTTTGTTTTGTTTCCTGGATCGAGTGGACATATTTGTTGGGCTAGGTTTGTTTGCTGTACCGAGTCTGAACAGGCTGGTTTGTAGGTGGGCTGGGTTGCTTTGTTGTTGGCCTGGTTTTGTAGTGGGCTAGGTGGTCGTTATTTTTCTAATCGTCTCTTTGCTTTCTGTTGCTTTCGCTGCTACCGATCGGGATCCTCTATACATCGCCTTAAGCTAGTCTGGGCCTGGTCTCGCCCGCGCTGGCTCCTCACGATTTCCCCACCACACCCACACGTGGGCCAGCCCAATTAGTGTCCAGCAAGGGCATCCAACTAAATCGAGATTTCATGCACGTACATGCTGATACGATCGTTCTAATTTTTCACTCATACGTGTACACATCGCTGCATGCAATGCAATCAAATTTAAGAATGGTAAACAAATTTTGAATCCGGTTTTTTTTGAAATGGCGAACATGTTTAAAAAACAAATTGGAAAAAGTGAACAATTTTTTGAAAATGAACAAAATCTTAAACTAATTTCAAAACATCAACAAATTTTACATATGAAAAATTCTCAAATTTGAGAAAATTTTAATTTGAAAGTTTTTCATTGGTACAATTTTTTTAATTTGATCATTTTTTATCTGAACAATTTTCGATTTTGAATAATTTATGAATTTGAACATTTTAAATCAGTTTGAACAATTTAAAAAAACAATGAACTAAAAATAATAGTGAACAGAAAATGCGGCTGCACCAAAAATAATGGTGAACCAAAATTTCCGGTGAGGGAAAACTAATAGTGAACCAAAAAAATTGGTGAACAAAAAATAATAGTGAGCCAAAATTTTCGGTGTATCAAAAAAGCTGATTAACCAAAAAAAATGTGAAATAATATTTTTCGAAGAACAAAAAGGTTCCAAATTTGAAAATAGTTGTTATTTTTTATATAGTTCCAAACTGAAAATGGTTTAATTTTAAAAATATTTTCAAACTAAAAATGTTTCCACATTTGAAAAATAGTTCAGTAAATCAGAAAAAAAAACCGACTCAGATTTTAAAAAATATAAAAATGAATATTTTCAAATAAATGGAAAATAAAACAGAAAAAGAAAGAATAAAACGGAAAAGAAAAACAGAAACATAATAAAAAATGGAAAAAAAAACTAAAAACTAAAAAAAGAGAGAATAAAAAGATAAAAATACGAAATTTGTACATGTAGGCGTGGTAGCCCAGTGGCTGTGCCCCTGTTCCCGTAGCATAGATCGCAGGTTCGAAACCTGCTTCCCATATTTTAGTATCATTTTCTCATAAAAGAACAACAAATGGACCGGCCCGCTTAGAAATCATATGTGGGCGAAACACGGGCGAGTGCTTGTTCCGTCTCAGGCGATATATAGTGGTTGCGCTACCGATAGGTGTGGAGGAACAGACAAGCTCGCCCAAACACAATCCACGCTCAAACTCTCGTTCATTATTGTCCATTTGTTCTCTCTCTTTTTTTTCTTTAATTTGACTACAAGTTTTGTGAGTGATTGTGTGTAGTTTTAGTGGTCTCGCTTTTTCTAGATTTGATTTGACTTTTTTTTTGTGATGTAGAATTGGTCTTTGATTTTTTTTACGTGATTTGTTGCATGGCCAATGATGCTCAAACTCTCTTTATTTCTATGTATAATATAACTTTTTATTTATGGAGTCAGAGGGGTAGTTTTCATCTGAACAAGAGGCGCGGAGAAGGAATTATACTAGTGATTCAAACCAATTAGATTGCTAATTATTCTACTGTTTGCTCTTCAAGTAGAAACATTTTTCTATCTGATGGCTACTCAAGGTGAGATGCATATACTTGATTTATTTTATACATATTTGTGTTTTGTTAGTTTTGTAAAATTTGTAAATGAATTATATTTCTACATTGTGTACATCCTTCATTTTTGTAATTTATATTAGTTAAGTTAGCGGCTGAATTTTTATTTGCATTTTGTTTTTTATTGAAATGTCTCACAAAATGTATTGTTTTATTTTTTTCCTTTATATATGCTTAGGTTTTTTATGTTAATATTTTTTATATGCTCCTTGTTGTTTGTGTAAACAGGTGTGCCCTGTTTGTAGTCGTGCTAGGCGCGAAGTTGATAACTTTTCCATGCGGACTACGACCGACACATTTGAAGACGGGGTTGTATGTGTATGTTCGCTTTTCTGTGTAATATTCTGGTTTTGTTTTTCATTTTAATTTTTGTCTTGAATTTTTTTGTATGTTTTTGTTTCTCTTAGGTTGTACCTTGTAGTTTTAGGTCTACACAGGATATTTTTTTCTCGGGCAATTGCATGATAGTGGAAGGTGCAAATCTAGCTTTTAGCACAAAGCATTTCATCTAGATAGATAGGACTATTCGAAGAACCATGTTGTGCGGCGATCAGTGAAGATCTCTATGGGAAGAGTATGACATAAATCTTGGTGATAATCTGTGTTTCAGTTTTGATCATGTTTTAATTTTTTTAATTTCAAAGTTTTTAATGAAAATATCATTAAAAAACCATTCCTCGATTTTCATGGTAAGTTTTTTTTAATATATTTTTAAAATTATAACTTGTTAATGCGAATTCTTAATTTTTGTTTAATAGTTTTTTATTTTTTGTTTTGTTTTTTTAGAGCGTGAAGAAGTGCCGTAGATTTATGTAGATGTGTTGTTGAACACATATTTCACATATGCGATTGAGATATCACAAGCCAAAATGAACGTCATCTTCGCTTGTTTAGCAGAATTTGTTAATGAGGCTACTAACGAAGTGTGTGATGATGATTTTTTTTTGTCCACAAGCTGTCTAGCCATGACATGTATAATCTTGTAATTTTTTTTTCTCCACAAGTTGTGTAGTGATGACGTCTATATCCAGCAGGGGAAAAAGTGTCATCTTAGTGCTTAAATAATATTAGAGGGCCAAATAAGGAACCATCCAAACTTTGTTTGTCATGTAAAGAAGAAAAAAATTAGTAAGGCTAAAAAAGAATTCAAAATTCTTCCAGGGACAAATAATGAATTCTCTCTAAAAGAACTTGGTATTTTCATCTCCATTCTCCTAGAGTTACCCGTTTATCCTTACCCCTCCGCCTCCAATATATTTTCTGCTTCTTGAGAAGAGTACTCTTTTAGATGTTCTCTGAAAGAACTTTCTTTTACAACAAGTTCTCTAGTGTTTTCAACAGCACCGAGACGGACATCATCAATGGAACTTTCAAGCTTGGCATGGGATCTGGACCATCGCTTTAATTCTTTTCTCACAATTTGAATTTAGCACTTGTCCTTTTTCCATCATAGATTCAGACCAGATTCTTTTAACCAAAGTGAGAATTTCTTTCATGTGCGTTTCTTTTGCCTACGTAAAGTTGTAATTTGTAAATGCTTGGTCGCGCCATGCGGTAGCTTATTTCAAGGTATGGTTCACTTCTCTTCTGGGAATTTTGTCATGTAAGCATCTTGTCCTGTGTAAACTACAAGTCACCCTGTGGTATTTCCTAGGATGCACAACTTAATTTAATTTAAGTTGTAAACTGGAAATCTAGCATTAAAAGCGTGTAACTATTATTGGTACTACTCTCTCCGTTTAGTTTTACTTTGCGTTCTAGCCTTTTCAGTTTTTCCCTTTTACTTTGCGTTTGGCAATTGAATGGCTAATTTGCCCCCACGTTAGTCTCCCTGTTCATTAAATTCTGCCTACAAGTGGCTCACGTTCCAGCTGATATTCTCACGCGCTGCGAGCTGGAAATAACTAGAAGTAAATAGAGGAGGAGATGAGGAGGCATAGGCCAATGCATGCACGTTTTTATGTGAAGCCGCTTCATTATTTTCTCACGTAGCTAGCATGACTACATCAGGCCTATCCCAATGGGGGTTTCTTAGCGCGGGTTCATAAACGTTTTGCTTATGTGGCACACTACTTAATAATGAGAGAGAGTGAGGTTGTATCTTAGCTAAGATACAACATTGACACGCTATCATAGGTAAAAATGGTTAATAGCCCAACCGCATCCATGCATGAGCATCAAATCATTAAATTTAGAGACAACCTCTAAGAAACAATGCGTTGGACTAGTAGTCTCTTAAATTATTAATGCACCTATGGTAAACGTGCTAAGAAACGATGCATTGGGACAGACCTCAGGGGCACATTAGTCCATCCACTCCCTAATTTATCCCCTCCAAACCTCTCCTTGGTATCTGTGTTTTGTCTAGAACGCAAAGTAAAAATAAACGGAGGGAGTACCAAACATGATGTTCGTTCGAAAATTGTATGTAAAACAGCAAAATCTTAATTAACACTCCACAAGCAGCATAACTAAGTTTCCAGAAAGAGCCAAGTGGGAGACCACTGGCCATCACATGCCGACAGCGCAGATGTGGCCGATTTCTCCAACGGCAGTGGTGTCACTGTACGGTCTCCCATGCTGTACACACCAGCGTCGAGAAAGGGGTCCTCACGAATCCTCTTGAGGGTCCTCTCGGTGTACACAAAGCTATCGTCGCTGACAAAGTAGATGCAATCTTGTCGAACTCTAGTGCTTCTGCCACTTTGGTCGCCGGCAGCGCTAGCGGCGGACTCAGAGCATCCTTGGCTGACGAATAGCGCACGCCCCATCAACGCATCAACTTCCCTCCACCGCCCAAATCCGCCGCCGAGGTCCGCCGCCTCGAAGACGTCGAACTGGTAAGTCCGACTCTCTATCCCATTGTCCCATGGCAGTATCGGCGGTATATTTATCCTTCGTTTCACCCACAGAAGCTGATCGCCGGACACGCACTAGTGGAAACAACCCCTCTCGTCCAGGGGGCCAGGGGGCAGCTGTCCCGGTTGCAACCGAATCCGGGACAAATGCCATGCTTTTGTCTCGGTTCGTGCGCCCGGGGCAACATGAATCGACTGGGGGCATTGGTCCCGGTTCGTGGGGGACATATCGGTCCCGGCTCGTGCCACGGACCGGGACCAATGCCTAGCCACATGCCACGTAGCACGCGCATGAACATTTGTCCCGGTTCAGTCAACGAACCGGGACCAATGCCCCCCTTCCTCTATATATACTGCCCCAGCCCCTCCCCCCTTCCATCTTTTTTTTTGCTTGGAGGTGTGAGAGAGTGTGGTGTTAGTGTGTTTTATTTTACTATGCACACGAGGTGTTCGACGAAATTCCCGAGCCGCACATAAGCTCACTGAAAATGGTATCTTCGACCGAGGTTAACAAACTTATCTTTTTCATCTGTAACTGATACATAAAAAAGTAGTATTTGTCGTATTAATATGTTATTGTAATGTATTTTGATAAACTTAATTATACGATGCAGCTGCATGCACGGCAGCGATGGATGTATGGTGACCGACGCACTTCCGAGTATATGGCAGGCCTGAATGCATTTCTTGCTGTAGCTCAGGCGAACAAAGATAATGGCTTCATGTGTTGCCCATGTGTTGATTGTCGGAACGTCAAAGAGCACTCTTCCGAAAGAATCATTCACGGCCATCTACTTCAGAGAGGTTTCATGCCCAGCTATAATTGCTGGACGAAGCATGGAGAAAGAGGGGTTGTGATGGAAGACGATGATAAAGAAGAAGAAGATCCTTTGTTCCCTAAATACGACGATACTACAATGGAAGAGAATGGAGAAGAAGGAGGTGATCAAGAACAGGCATCAGAAGAGCCCGATGATGATCTTGGCCGAGTTATTGCTGATGCAAGGGAAGACTGTGAAAATAAATTGGAGAGGTTGAAGCTGGACAACATGTTACAGGATCATAAAAAATTGTTGTACCCAAATTGCGAAGATGGTAGCACAAAGCTCGGTACCACACTGGAGTTGCTGAAATGGAAGGCACAGAACGGTGTGACTGACAAGGCATTTGAGAGTTTACTTCAACTAATGAAGCCAAAACTTCCAAAGGATAACGAATTGCCTCAGAGTACGTACGAAGCAAAGAAAGCTCTCTGCCCTCTAGGATTAGATGTGCAGAAGATACATGCATGCATTAATGACTGCATCCTCTTCCGCGGTGAGAAGTGCGAGAATTTGGATGAATATCCGATATGCACTGCACTGCGGTATAAGATCAGAGCAGATGACCCTGGTGATGTTGACGGCGAGCCCCCCCGTAAGAGGGTTCCTGCTAAGGTGATGTGGTATGCTCCTATAATACCACGGCTGAAACGTCTTTTTAGAAACAAAGAGCATGCTAGGTTGTTGCGATGGCACAAAGAAGACCGTAAGAAAGACGGAAAGTTGAGGCACCCCGCCGATGGATCGCAGTGGAGAAAGATCGAGAGAGACTTTCCAGACTTTGCAGGAGAGGCGAGAAACTTATGGTTTGGTCTAAGTACAGATGGCTTTAATCCTTTTGGGGAGCAGAGCTCCAGTCATAGCACTTGGCCTGTAACTCTATGTATGTACAACCTTCCTCCTTGGTTGTGCATGAAGCGCAAGTTCATTATGATGCCAGTTCTCATCCAAGGCCCGAGGCAACCTGGCAACGACATTGATGTGTATCTAAGGCCATTAGTGGAAGAACTCTTACAATTGTGGGGCAAACCAGGTGTACGTGTGTGGGATGAGAACGAAAAAAAGCCATTTGACCTACGGGCGTTGCTTTTCGTAACCATCAATGATTGGCCTGCTCTTAGTAACATTTCCGGACATACAAACAAGGGATACAATGCATGCACACACTGTTTAGATAATACTGACAGTGTTTTTTTGGATAAATGTAAAAAGGTTGTATACCTGGGGCATCGTAGATTTCTTCCGATCAAGCATCCCGTAAGAAAGAAAGGAGGGAAGCATTTCAGAGGTGAGGCAGATAACCGGAAGAAGCCTGAGCTGCGTAGTGGTAATGATATATTCGATATGGTCAAGGACCTAGAAGTAATCTTTGGTAAGGCTGCTGGCAGCCAACCAGTTCCGTACGGCCCTGATAAGCGCGCACCCATGTGGAAGAAGAAATCTATATTTTGGGAGCTACCCTATTGGAAAGTTTTAGAGGTCCGGTCTTCGATCGACGTGATGCACGTGACAAAGAATCTTTGTGTCAATTTGCTATGCTTCCTGGGCGTGTATGGGAAGTCCAAAGATACGCCAGAAGCACGGGAGGACCAGCAACGTATGAAAGACCCAAGCAACAAGCACACAGATAGGCGCCATTACTTAAGCAGCTACGCTCTTACTAAAGCAGAGAAGGAAATATTCTTTGAAGTCCTTTACAGTATCAAGGTTCCGTCTGGCTTCTCGTCGAATATAAAGGGGATAATAAACATGGCAGAGAAAAAATTCCAAAACCTGAAGTCTCATGACTGCCACGTGATTATGACGCAGTTGCTTCCGATTGCATTGAGGGGGCTTCTACCGGAAAATGTTTGAGTACCCATTGTGAAGCTATGTGCATTCATGAACGCAATATCTCAGAAGGTAATCGATCCAGAAAGTCTGGCAAGATTACAGAGGGATGTGGTCCAGTGTCTTGTTAGTTTTGAGTTGGTGTTCCCACCATCCTTGTTCAACATTATGACTCATCTCCTGGTTCACCTATGTGAAGAGATTCATATTCTTGGTCCGGTATTTCTACACAATATGTTCCCCTTTGAGAGGTTCATGGGAGTCTTGAAGAAATATGTTCATAACCGTGCTAGGCCAGAAGGAAGCATCTCGAAGGGCTATGGAACAGAGGAGGTCATTGGGTTCTGTGTTGACTTTATTCCTGACCTTAAGACAATTGGTGTTCCTGAATCGCGGCATGAGGGGAGACTGAGGGGAAAAGGAACGCTGGGAAAGAAAACAATGATACCTAGGGACGGGCATTCTTTGACCAAAGCACACTACACAGTTCTACAAAATTCTATGTTCATGGCTACGTATCTTGAGGAACACAAGAATATTGTACGGTCTGCAAACCCGGGGAAGGATGACTCATGGATTAAACGCGAACACATGGAGACTTTCGGAAGTTGGTTGCAAACACGTCTTATAAATGACACCACTGTTGAAGATCAGCTATACATGTTGGCAGGGTCACCATCTTCGACTACTGGGAGTTTTCAAGGGTACGAGATAAATGGGAATACATTTTACACGAGCTCCCAAGATAAGAAGAGCACCAACCAAAACAGTGGTGTCCGCTTTGATACAACAAACAAGAATGGAAAAAATGACACATACTATGGTTACATAGAGGAGATATGGGAACTTGACTATGGACCTTCTTTTAAGGTCCCTTTGTTCAAGTGCAAATGGGTCAACCTGAATGGAGAAGGGGTAAAGGTAGACCCGCTTTATGGAATGACAACAGTGGATCTCAACAATATTGGTTACAATGACGAACCATTCGTCCTAGACAATGATGTGGCTCAGGTCTTCTATGTGAAGGACATGTCTTCCAGACCGAAGAAAAGAAAAAATAAGGAAACAAATTCATCATACGATGAGCCGAAGCGTCACATAGTTCTCTCAGGGAAAAGAAACATCGTGGGAATCGAGGACACGACAGACATGTCAGAAGATTATAATAAGTTTGTTGAAATTCCACCCTTCACAGTGAAAGCTGACCCCACCATCCCGTTAAATAATGAAGATGCTCCATGGTTACGGCCGAAGCGATCATAAGAAAGAGACACGAAGAAAATTCAGAAGAGTAGATAGGGATGTTGTTGGTGATGTGTAATAATAAACGTGGAATACATGATCATAGTTCTTATAACGCAGTATGAACGAGATTTTGTTAGCCAAAATGATATTTATACATATTCTGTGATTATGAATGGAGTAGGTGCAAGTTTGACCAATAATTTGTATTGATCGGTCAAAAGCTGGCAAGCATTGAGTGCTTGACAACTATGACCAGCCTGACTTCATTATTATTCCAACCAGCGGCACACCCACCCACTTTTTTGTTTCTCTCTCCTCCGTCTGTTGGTGATGTGTAATAATAAGCGTGGAATACATGATCATATAGTTCTGTTTGATCAGTATTTTGTATTGACCGGTAAAAAGCTGACAACTATGACCCATATCCGAGTATGAGATAACTGTAGGCAGATATTGCAGGAACACTTCGAAGTGATAGTACGGATACAATCCTGACAGATATTGCAGGATTATAACTACTTTGGAGATGTAGTATGTGTTGACACACGGTATAGAACAAGTGATTATGGCAGGCCTCTATTGTTATTCATTGGAGTTAACCAGCATAAACAGCCGAAAACAGTTTTGACTGACTGCTTTACATCGATAGGGGATGCAGTTGCTTCTGCTTGGCCAGGGACTGTCCACCGCTCGGATATATATCAAAATGCAACGAAAGTATTAAGGGATATATTGCACTGTTCGGAAACTTTCGCTCGTGATTTTAGTAGGTCTTGGCGAAGTACAATCTGAAGGATAACGAGTGGCTAAGTAGATTGTATGAGGATAGAGAAAAACGGGCTTTGCCTTATGGGTGTCATATATTCTGCGCAGATATTGCAGGCACACTTCGAAGTGATAGCAGGGATACCATCCTGACAGATATCCTTAAAACAGAAATAGATCTTCGGTAATTCTTTAACATATATGATAAATTTTTGGAGGAGAAACGTCTAACTGAACAACGAAGATCCCAAATGTTTAAGGCGGAGGGGAGCGCGACGGCGACGGCGGACGAGCAGAGGAGAGGAAAGCGCGACAGCAACGGTGCGGTCTCCCCCGCCCGACCGCCCATCTCTGCTTTAAGTCTGATGCTCCCGCTGAGGCTTGCCGCGTACACGGAAGTTACTATGTTTTCAAGCGGGGGTCGGGATAAAGGGAAAATACGTGTGGATGCGCAGAGTAAACCTTCGAAGGAAAACTATGGTTTTTCTGTTCTAGACAAAGATCTCAAATTCACCGTGTCAATAAGGTACAACTCGCTTTGTCGAACTTTATATAAATCACCCGGGATGCCTTGTATGCTTTGGACTAACTCGGAAGATCACGAGAGAAAACAAAAATTGTAACATTTTTATATTCAAATTATATACAAATGATAAATAATTAATAGTTTCAATAGTTAGAAAAATTATTTAGTTAAACGAAAAATGGATTTAAATTAGTTATGCAAATTCTAGTATTTTTCATGTTGGATTTTTTGTAAAATTCGAAAGTATATAGAAGTTGTTAATGTGCAAACTTAACAATTTTCAAATTTTGGCGCTAAAAACTTTTGGGCGCACAGGGTGCCACCCCCAAAATTTGAAATATGTTTTTGGTCCCGGCCCGTGGTACCAACCGGGACCAAAGGGGCTCTAGTCCCGGTTGGTGGCACGGGCCGGGACTAGAGGCCCGGTTGTATAAATATCTCGGCCCTCTCTCCAGGCCGAGCGACCACCCAGGACAACGGACATGGCTTGGCGAAGCCCTGCCGGCGGCGGGAACGAGTAGGAAGATCCCGCCGACGCTGGTTCCGCCGGCGGGGTTGGACTAGGGACGCGTTTTTGTCGACACAAACATATATTAAAAAGGCCCGGGGGCCGTGCTTACATAGGGGGCGGCGCGGCCACAGGCGGCCGGCCGTGCTTACATATAGGGGGCGGCGGCGCGGCCACAGGCGGCCGGCCGTTTCTTGGGGGGTGGGTAGCTTAGCCTAGGGGGGGGCGTACCGGCGCCGATCTACTCCTCCTCGTCGGAGGAGATGCACTGGTAGGGGGGTGGCTGCCACAGGTGGGCAGGCGGCTGGGGCGGGCCCGTCGGGGGCTGCGGAGGCATCGGGGGCGCGTACGGCGGTGGTGGCGGCAGCACCTCCTGCGGCGGTGGCGGGGGCAGCTCCTCCTCCTCCGGCGACCATACGCCGCCGGTCCAGGCCCAGCTCATCCCGTACTCCAGGCCGGGGGGAGCGGCTGCGGCGGCGGCTGGTCCTCGGAAGCCTCCAGCTCGGCGTTCATCACCTGCCACCAAGGGGCAGCCGCCGAAGGGGGCGGGGGCGGCATGGCGTTGGCGTCGGCGGTAGCGGCGGCCAGGACCGCCTCCCACCGCTTGACCTCGTCCTCGACGAGGGAGCGGCGGGAGGCCTCTAAGGCCTCCTCCATGTTGTCCCGGAGCTCCTGGTCGTCGTCCACCAGGAGCCAAAGCTCCGGCTCCCTCCCCGGCGGTGGCGCGGGGTAGTCCTCGGTGCTCACCTCCTCGGCTGTGGGGATGTAGGAGCGGCGGCGCTGCTCGTGCTCCTGCTGGAGCCAGGTGGCCCAGTAGGGGGAGCTCCGCGCGTACGCGCGGTCCCTGAGGAGGTGGGCCGGGGCCTCTCTCCTCGCCCAGGGCCTCTCTGCTGGACGGGGCCGGCGGCACGGGGATCCTCTGGGGGTTGAGGTGCCAGCCCTCCGGGAGGTGGACATCCGGCCAGAACACCGGCGCGCGGCGCTCCCAATGCCACTCCGCCTCCTCCTTCCGGACGTCCCGGGCCGAAGCCGAAGGCCTCCGCCGGCGGCGGTGGAACGGCGGAGCGCGCGCCGCTCGAGGACCCGGCCTCGTGGTCGTTCCGGGGGCGCTTGCCGCTCGAGAACCAGCGGGACATGGTGGCTAGGGTTGCTTTGCCTGGGGCGCGGCCGGGGTGGATGGGCTGTACGGGCGGCGGGGGCCCTTTATAAAGGACCCGGGGGAGGCTGGCATGCCAACCGGCGGCCTGAACGTGGCGGCGGTTGCAGGCGGCCATGAATGCGGGGCGGGAGCCGGGGCGTGGCGGCGGTTGCAGCTGGGCACGCGCGCGTGGGGGAAGTGGAGGGGGGCGGGAAGACGAGGCGGGATGGGAAGACGAGGCGGCAGTGGGCCCTTTGACCGTCCCTGTGGTCTTAATTTAAGGGACCCGGCGAGCCAGCCGCTAGGCCGCTGGCCAGTGGCCCCTGTGAAACGTTGACCGAACATAATAAAAGACGCGGGCCAGTGGGCCCTTTTGACCAAAAATGTGGCCAGTGGGCTTAATTAAAGATGTGAGCCTGGACGCGGTTGGGGAAGGGAGGCCGGTTGGGGATTGCGAGACAGGAGAAAAAAAAACGAAACAAAAAAAAAACCTGTTGCGGCAGGAAAAGTGGGCGGAATATTTTTTTTTGTAAACAAGTTATCCATCCCGGTTCCTAAAACGAACCGGAACGAACTTCCTGGCCGTCCCTGGCCCAGATTCGCCACGTGGGCCATCCTTACCATCTCGGGTCCTGGCACAACCGGGACCAATGGGGGAGGGCCATTTGTCCCGGCTAGCCCATCCCGGTTGCACAACCGGGACAACTGGCCCTTACGACCCGGGACAAATGGCCCTGTTTCCACTAGTGACGACGAGGTACTGCCGTCGTGCGTACGTGTCAGTGGCGTAAGGATCGTGCCATCTTTGCACATGAACGTGGCCAGCCGGCTTCGGGATTTTGCGTATACAGCACACGGATGTGATGTGCTGGTCGCCGGCTTCCAGGACATGTAGCTCCCCGTTGTCTGCGAGGGCGTACAGCTTTCCTTTGAAGAGTGCAATGTCGCCGGTGGAATTGGGAATACATGCAGGATCAGGTGGCGGCGCCCACTCCATCGCCCTCGTCCAGCTCGCCATGCTGGCCTCGTGGCCGCCGCGAGTAGAGACGAAGAGTGAGTAGCTGAGAACGCAGACGAGGTGATCGGACACCACCACCTTGCGGGTGTGAGATGCCTCGTAGTTGTCGTGTGGCTCGGGGAGAGGAGAGCTAGTTGCCGTGGAGGAAGGGCTCATCAGGGAGCGACTGCCGTCGCCATGGACGAGGAAGAGCGCGCCGCCGGTGGAGAACCGGTTGGAGACGTCTTCGGGGACGGGCAGGCCGTAGACGGCGGCGTCGGGGAGGCTGAGGAAGGCGCCATCCGGGAGGGCGAGCCAGGGGAGCAGCGGCGCATGAATCCGCTCGCTGCAGCGCCAAGCGCGGCTGACAGCGCGGAGGCGGACGCGGTCGGCGTGGGACTGTAGGCGCAGGCGTACGAGGCCCAGCAGCTCCGACGGGAGATCCGACCATGGGCGGAGGCGGCGCGAAGAGACAGATGCGGCGGCCATGATAAAGCTAGGGGTGGATTGGTCTCTTATAACCGATCGATGGGTTCTTTGTAAGGGGGCAGTCCTTCTCCGATTAGAAGGGAAAATCTTTGTTTTTTACTTCCTCCTTCTCATATTAACTGTCTAAAACTTGGACAAAATTGAATGTATTTAGGACCCTAAAACATGTCTAGACCGGGCCTCTTCGTGCCCGGACGGGACTGCAGCTCTCCGTCTCCCCGGACGCGCTTTTTTACGCGGCCACTGATTGCAGTGTCTGCAATGGTATGCTGATACTATTCTGGTTCGACAAATGGCTTGGTGGTCGCAGCGCCCTTGACATCGTCCCTGATCTCTTTGAGTGCGTTCGTCCGGTTTTTGCTCGGCGTATGACTGTGGCACAGGCCCTGATGGACAACCATTGGACTAGCAAGATCACGGGGGTTCTTTCCGTCCCGACGATTGTCCAGTATATTGAGCTCTGGAAGCTTATCAACGGGCGCGGTGCACTCAACCGTGAACCTGACTCCTTCTCATGACGACTGACGACCAACAAGGTTTATTCCGCCCACTCTGCATACAGAGCATTCCACCTCGGCGGTATCGCGACAGACTTTGCGGAGAACATCTGGAGCAGTTAAGCTCCGTTGAAAGAGAAGTTGTTCATGTGGATTGCTCTCCAAGGAAGATACTGGACCAGTGATCGACTGGCCAGGAGGGGCCTGCCAGGGCCGGCTTGTTGTCTGCTTTGCGATCAGCTGCCAGAGTGTATCGACCATTTGATGGTGCAATGCCCCACCTCTAGATCAATCTGGTCTTTGGTCCTCTCTGAACTCGGATACACTGAGTTCGCCCCACCCAGAACACTACCTTCAGAGGATGGCGGATTAGTCTTGGTCGCTGCAACCCAAAAGCTCTAGGCGTGAGCTGACCACCATTGCCATCACTTGCTGCCGCCGTCTGTGGCTGGAGCGGAATGACCGCCATTTTTTTTCGATGGTATGCAATTGCATACCTGATTTTTATAGAAGAGAGAGTTTACAGACAGTACAACACGACAGCACTAGTTGCACCCAACTATGCTGTCGAGCTCACTCCACTCCGCACAACACCTAGCCTACTCCTCGCGAAGGATGACTCCAGCTCCTGCTCCTGCCTCATCCCAACGCCTCAACTCCTCCATGATTCTTGAGGCGAGTGTGTCTTCATCGCAAATCTGGCTGGTGTTTCCGAAGACCCTAGCATTTCGTTGCTTCCAGATCGTCCATGTGGTGAGAGTTATTAGGGTGTCGATTGCCTTCCTCTGCTTGCCCCTGAATCTCTCATGAACCGCAAGCCACCAGTTTTCTAGAATATCAGATACCGTAGGCGTGGTTATCTGTAGTCTCAGAATCCTAGTGCAATTCACCCAAACCTGTCTCGTGTACACACAAGAAGCCAAAATGTGATCCGAGGATTCTAACTCTTGCAAGCATAACTTACAAACATCTGGGTGGTCCTGAAGGCCATGCCTTGCTCTCCTATCCGTAGTCCAAAGTCTATGCTGGATTGCTAACCACATGAACAGCTTGCATTTCACTGGTGCCCAGCACTTCCAAACTCCCCTGGCAAGTGGAAATCTAATCTGGCCCCACAAAAGTGCCTTATAGGTCGAAGAAGTAGAGTACTTCTTCGATGCTGCCACTGGCCAGGAGAACTCATCCTCTCTGAACTCCTCCCTCGGCACGTCCTGAATTGCCAACCATAGTTGCACACTCTGGGATGCCATCTCTTCGGACCAAACTCCTCTACTATCAGTTATCCATTTGTTGGCAACGAGGGCGTCATGCACCGTTCTCTTGTTTGCTGTCCTAGCGTTGACTGAACCCCTAAGCAAAGGGGCGATGTCACCAACCGCAGCACCTCCCAACCATCTGTCCTTCCAAAACAACGTTCTTCTACCATCTCCTACGCTGATGCTGACTAGACTGTTGAACACCTCTGCCGCCATCGTATCCTTGAGCATGGGCAGTCCCTGCCAAGGTCTCGAAGCATCGGTCCTTCTGAGCCATTCCCATCTTACACGCAGGGCCAAACCCTGGAGTTCCAAATTTTTGATCCCCAGACCCCCAAAGCAATAGGGCTTACACACATTCTCCCAAGCCACAAGACATTGTCCTCCATTTGCCTTCTCCGCTCCTGCCCAAAGCAACCCCCTCAACCATTTGTCAATCTCCTCCAACAACCAACAAGGCGCCTCTGCCACTAACAGTTGATGCACTGGTCTTGCCGCAACAACGGATTGGACCAGTGTCAACCTCCCAGCCCTAGCTATCAAGCCGCTCTGCCAAGCCGGTACGCATCTCAGAACTTGGTCCAACATAGGCTGCCACTCGCTCTTAGTGAGGGGACGCAAAGCCAGCTGGAGCCCAAGATATTTGATCGGGAATTCCGTGATGGTGCATCCTAGCACTTGCGCGACCAAAGTCTCATCTCCTGCTTCCCCTCTGATTAGCGTTGCAGAGGTCTTCGCATAGTTGACCTTCAAACCCGAGGCCTCTCCAAAGGTGTGCAGGATACTCTTGACCACGACTAGGTCCAACTCCAGTGGTTTCACAAATAGCACAACGTCATCTGCATAGACCGACACTCGTTGCAAAGCAGAACAACCAACAAGCGGAGTGAACAGCCCTTCTCGTACCGCCTTCCCCACTGAAAGTGTAATGACCTCCATAGCTAACACAAATAGCATGGGGGAAATCGGATCCCCCTGGCGCAGTCCCCGGGCATGGGAAATCTGCTTTCCTGGCACTCCATTGACCACCACCTTAGTGGTAGCCGTGTTTAGTAGGATCGTGATAAGCCTACACCACCACTCGCTGAACCCCAAATGTCTCAGGACTTCCAACAAAAAGGCCCAAGAGAGGGAATCAAAAGCTCTAGAGATGTCCAGCTTCAGCAAAACCCCTTTCTGCCTCCTAGTGTTTATTTTGCGGGCCATCTGCCGAACCAAAATGAAGTTATCATGCAGGCTCCGACTCTTGATGAACGCCGACTGATTCACACTCACCAACTCACCCAGTTTGGACCTCAACCGGTTTGCCAGAATCTTGGAAAGTAGTTTGGAGAAACTATGGACCAAGCTGATTGGCCTAAAATCTCCAATCTCGGCAGCATCAGGCTTCTTGGGGATAAGCGTGATCAATGCTTTATTCAGTTTTGCAAACCCCCTACCATCTCCCACTGCAAGCTTGAGCAAAGCAGCCATGATGTCAGGTTTTATTATTTCCCAAGCTCTATGATAAAACGCTCCGATGAAACCATCCGGCCCAGGTGCCCTATCTGGCGGGATCTCTTTGATAGTCTCCCAAACTTCGGCTTCTGTGAACAAGCCGTCCAAGACACTCAACTCATGAGTTTGTAGGCCAACAAAGTTCAAGTCTACCGAGTGATCCCTGGTTTGAAGCTTTCCCAGTAATTCCTGGTAGGCTTGGAAGAAAACCTCCTCTTTCTGCAACTGATCCGTAACCAAAGCTCCCCCCACTCTAACTGCGGGGATGAAGTTCTTAGCTCTCCTTCCATTGGCCACCGCATGGAACAATCTGGTGTTAGCATCCCCTTCCTTCAACCATCTCAACCTCGATCTCTGTCGTGCCATGGTGCGCTCAAGGGAGGATAGACCCAGGATCGACAGTTTAAGAGTCCGCCTCAGCCAAATTTCTCCTGCGGACAACAGCCTACTATCCTGTGCAGCATCTAGTCTGAATATGATAGTGTTTGCAATAGCCAGCTGAATTTTGATGTTCCCTGTCTTCTTCTGTCCCCAGGATTGGAGGTGCGAGGCTAAGTTTCTGTACAACGCATCTAAGCGCTTAAAGGGATCAACTATCCTCTCATCACAAACCCAGCCATCTCTAACTGCCTCCTCAAAGCCTTCAAGCTTCAACCAAAAAAGCTCGAATCTGAATCTCCTTTTGGGCCTAGCAGCCGCATTCAGCGAGAGGTGCAACGGCGTGTGATCCGAAATGTTGCTGGAAAGTGCCTGGAGAATGCAATCTGGGTATAGGATACCCCAGTCGACCGAGGCCAGCACTCGATCAATGCGGGTCATAGTGGGGGTCACCCTCTCATTACTCCATGTGTACAACCTACCGTGCAAGTAGATGTCGCGAAGCTCATGCGAGTTCACGAAAGCTCTGAAACGACTCATCATGTTCCTGTTCAAGTTGGTATTGTTTTTTTCCGCAGCCGAAAGGATCATGTTAAAGTCTCCCACGATGATCCAAGGCCCCGGGCATAATGTACGCCTCTCTGCCAACTCCAGTAGAAACTGGATTTTCTCCGCATCTGATTGCGGTCCGTAAACTACCGAGATCCACCAACTCTTATTCTCCTTCGTGGTCACCTCTGCTGTCAAAGTGTGGGTATCCCTGCTGACATGGCCAAGGCTGAGGACAGAGGTGTCCCAAGCCACTAGCACTCCTCCTCGAGTTTCCACAGCTGGCAGGTATTCAAATCCATCAAAAGATGGGCCAAGACATTGAAGGATTTTGTAGCGATCCACCTCATTGAGTTTTGTTTCCTGCAAGCACACCAAGTTCACGTGCAGGGACTCCACAAATTCTCGAACAGCATTTTTTTTTTGCAGGTTCGTTAAGACCGCGCGGGTTCCAACTCAGAATCTCGATGTTTGTATCCATATAATGACTACAAAGAGATCTACTCCTAACTCCATACACGGTAGCCTCAATGTGCGCAGACTGCCTGGCCGCTCTGCTCCAGAATGCCCCCCGTGGGTGGCATCTCCTTACCAAAGAGTGACGCGACAACTCGGAGGTGCGCATCCTTCATGGGTGAGTCGAAAAGGTTCATGAACTCCTGCAATGCGGCCTCGTCAACCACCATGTTATCTGGAACTATGCCCAACGCCTTGAGAAGCACTGTCTCAGCTGCAGATGCCTTCTTAAGAGGCTTGGAAGAAGTTCCTGGGACGCATGGAACGCTCGAGCTTCTCGTGTGTCGACGTGGTGTGCAAGGAACCCCCTCGGGTCCCGCTCCCATGGTTGCTTCAACCTCGCGAAGTAGTGGGGGCGCCAACTTCTTAAGCAAGTTTGCGCAGAAAGACCGCAGCCTGGTGAACTGAGCAGAATCGGTCACCTCATTGTCCCGATGCGTGACAAAGAGGTCCACCACTCCGCTCTCCAACTCAACACCCCTCACCTCCGAGACCACCTCACGCTCCTCCTCGGGCTCAACTTCGCCCTCCTCTCTATCCACAGTGTCCAAGTGTGTAGATAATGACACCTCAAAGTACTCATCGGCCTCCTCCTGCTGCGATGCGGCGTGTGCGCTCATAGCATCCACAAAATCTCCTGACGTGGTAAGCCCCAACACACAGCCAGCAGCGTCAAAATCCTTAATGGACACCTCTGGTGAAACAAGGACCAAATCTTCCATGGGGCCCACCAGACTGGCAGCTGCACCCGTCCCTCCTCTAGTCAGAATCCGTACAGGGGGGCCTTGGGATCGATGCAGGGGCCCGTTGCTGAAACGGTAGCACCCTGCAAGGAAGCCCCCACCTTCTCTGCCTCGTGTCCCAATCCAGTGGCCACATCCGCCTTGGGATCCCGTCCCGCAGCTCCTTTGTCCGCTCCTGGTGCCGAAACTGGCGCGCAGCCACTGGCGTCCGCCACGCGTACAACACCACCTGCGCCAGCACTCCTCTGATTCCTTCTTTGACCAATTCCGTCCACAGAACCGGTCCGCGCTGGTCCCACCACCACCTGCTTTCCCAAGCTTTTTTCAGAGCGTATCATGTCAGGATCAGGGAGCGCAGCGAGCGGTTGCTCTTTTTCAGAAGTGGGGCCCCCACTTTCCATCGGTCCAATTGACTGCGCCCTGACTTCCGTTGCTGGGGAAGGAGACAAGATGGGACTCGCCACCTGTCGCAGAGGGAGTGGCCGGACTCTTCCCTGGGCCCCCGGAGTGGGGAGAGGCCCCAGCGCGCTTTCCACCTGGCACGCTCTCAGTGGTGGGAGGCGCCAATCCGCGCCCGACGGTGCCCTCACCGCGGCTGCATGCGAAAATGGCGCTCTCGCCGAGCGGCAAGGCGCCGTACCCCTGCAATCCGGCGACCCCGACTTCCAAGGCAAATCACGCCAACGCCGGCCACCGGGAGGACCACCATGCTCGTCAAAGTGCGACCGTCGACCAGAGCTATCGCCCCCAACCGGCACCATACGGCTGCGCTCCGACGACCCATCTTCCTCCACGGCGTCCAAGTGAATAAGGACTCGGTATTTCAAAGCTTCTACCACATCTCCGACGGCCACCGGCGTGGAGCACCGAGAGCTGGACGATCCCGGCGAGGACTGCGGTGTTCGATCCCCCACACCCCCCGGTTCCGGGATGACCAGAGTGCGGGCAGTCGGGATGTCGCCGAGGTTGGATGTCCATGCCGTGAGCTTGAAGGCCGCCAAATCCTCTCTGGTGCTCGTCTCCGGCGCGAAGTCCCCCACCATACAATTCAATGCCATTACAATGGCGGTTGCGGAACAGCAGGAGGAGTAGCATAGGGTTTTAGGCGGACTTGGGTGCGGTCGGGTCGTGTGTATAGTCCTTGTAACACATGACTGTCGTTTGCCTTCTCTCTTAATGAAATTACATGCAAGTCTTGCATGTTCTTAAAAAAATGTCTAGATACATCTAATTTTGTCTAAATTTGAGAGAATTAATTTGAGACGGAGTATCAGGTTTCAAAAGATAATTTTGTCTCCAGTAGATCTCGGTTTTGTCCTCAATTTTCTCGCCATTTCTTACACGAAAATGCATCCCCAAGGGTAGCACATGCTGCAGCCGAGAAGAATTGTTGTGAGCAAAACTAGGTAACACTGCCCACGGTGATCAGGATTTAAGTGGCTAGTAAGTTTGTTCACTGTCAGATATAAAAGGTTCGTTCCACTACATATCTCCGGCAGACGCGGGAAACCGGCAAAAATCGTTGGAAGCTTCACTCATGCCACCGCGCCTCTCTTCCCACGCCGCCGCTTCAACGCTCACCGCCAGCGCCTCTCTCCCCCCTCCTTCGCCATACCGCCACACTCCGTCTACCGCGGCGTGCGGTCGCGGCCCAATGGCACGTTCTACGCCGAGATACGGAGCGAGCCTACTCACCTCGGCCTTGGAATGTTTGAAACAACGCACAAGGAGGCGTGCGCTTGGTACGCGGCGGCGCGGCGACTCGGCTGACCGCGTCACCAGATGAATTCACCCGATGTCTTCACGCGCCAGCAGTGTGTTATTTTATGGTGATCCAAATTCATATGAAGATAAAGAAAAGTTTGGCCCCCGGTACGCCCCCGCGGTACGGTACGAGTTGATACCGAGTCGGAGTTGGATACACCGTTACCGACCTAGTTAGGTCAGGACCGCCTTTATATACCTCTGGTAAGCCGCCGCACGGGATAAGCCACATATTGTAAATCCCGGCGCGTTTGTAACCTCACCCGAATATAATGATGTATTGCTGGCTGGCGCCCGTGGTTTTTTCTTTTTCTTGTTGGAAGGGTTTTCCACGATAAAATCTCGTGTCCCCGTTGGTTTGATCTTGCTTAATTTCATCGTGGTTTTGCTATTGCGTGTAACAAGTGGTATCAGAGCCCTGTTTCAGATTAGGGATTCGCGATGGCATCGATGAAGTTTGATCTACCGTTGCTGGACTACAAGATGAGGTTTTCTCTGTGGCAGGTAAAGATGCGTGCGATTCTATCACAAGCATCGGATCTTGATGAGGCGCTAGATGAGTTCGGGAATAAGGAAGCCAAGGATTGGACTGCCGAGGAGAAACGCAAAGATCGTAAGGCTTTGTCGTTGATTCAACTTCATCTATCCAATGATATCTTGCAAGAGGTGCTGCTGGAGAAATCCGCAGCTGCGTTGTGGCTCAAGCTGGAATCGATCTGCATGTCGAAAGATCTAACCAGCAAGATGCATGTTAAGGTGAAGTTGTTCTCGCTCAAGATGCAAGATGGTGGTTCTGTCATGAGCCACTTGTCGATCTTTAAGGAGATCGTGTCTGACCTAATGTCGATGGAGGTGAAATATGATGATGAAGATTTAGCTCTTCTGTTGTTATGTTCGTTGCCTAGCTCTTTTACAAACCTGCGTGATACCATACTGTTAAGCCGCGATGAACTAACTCTCGCGAAAGTTTGTGAGGCCCTGCAGACCAGGGAAAAGATGAATGTTATGGTGCAGTCTAACACATCGTCCTTCAAAGGCGATGCATTGCAGGTACGAGGTAGACCTAAGCAGCGAGATAACAACTACAACAACAGAGATAAGAGCAGGGACCGTTCAAAGTGCAAAGGACGAGACAAGTTCTGCAGGTACCGTAAGAAAACCAAACACACAATTGATGATTGCTAGAAGGTACAGAACAAGGAGAAAAGGAACGGCACAGACCAACCGAAAAATAAATCTGACGGTAATGGTAATGGTACTGGTAAGTCTGCTGTTGTTGCTGCTGATAATAGTTCGGATGGTGAATGCTTAGCTGTTTTTGCTGCATGTGTTACCCGTGATGATGAGTGGATTCTTGAGACTGCTTGTTCGTTTCATATTTGCTGTAACAAAGATTGGTTCAGTTCTTATGAAGCTGTGCAGACTGGAGATTTTGTGCGTGTGGGGAACTGAAAGTGCATGGTGCCCCACGCGTGGTTTTGGTAATTAATGACAATCCTTGTGGACTAATAGTTTCATTGAGATATCCTTGTAGGTTTGTCCATTGGCACCACTTGAACTCCATGTGTTGGATTCAAGGTTGGATGCCATCAAGATCATTGCTTATAATGAATATATTTGATATGATCAAGAAAAAGAATTTCCATGATATTATTGATCATATTGCAAGTATGTCTTGAAGAAGGAGATTGTGTGAACATTCATATTTACCTTCAAGACATCATCATCATGAATAAAGAGAAGATACTTAGTTGATCAACTTGAAGTGCAAGTTCAAGATGAGCATCAAGAAGAGTTCAAATGTTTGATGCTTGCCACCCATATGGAGATTATTATCAAGTGAAGATGGACATGTGAGAAGCTCTTCCATATTATCTTATGGAGGAGCAATTTACAAGTTTTCACAAAGCGAAGTGCAATCAAGAAAGGTGCTCCAACTTGAGGTGATTAAGATCGTCATCATCTATCTCAATTGGAATGTGCAAGACAAAGGTGACATTGATAGGATTTCTATTTTACCGGTCTCATGATGTTAGTAGGGAGACCGGGTCATAGGATAGATAACCATTCTATCAAGAGGGGCTCTCGAATGAGTTGTTTGATCGTATCGTTAGTAGAGAGCTCAAACCTTTCCATCTTTGGCATCATCTTTCTTGGTTCTTATTTGGGTTTTCTCCATGTGTGGTTTTATATCTTGTCTTATTCTTCATGTCAAGCTCAAGTTCATCAAAAACGGATTTCGTATAGAAAACTTATTGCGTTTTTGTTATTGGAGGTTTTGCCGGTTCCTATCTTATAGAGAGGTCTAGACTTTGCCCATTTGGTTTTATTCTCCCTTGTTGTACTATGATGTTTCACTGCATATTCTTGTAGTGCTCGTCGCTGCGATTTCAACGAGCCCAAGAACGGCGAAAACGGAGTCCGGATGCAAAAGATATGACCGTTTTCGTATCAATGTTTTCGCAGTTTTCAGGGGGGCGGAAATTCCGGTCTAAGGCCGGAAATTTCCGGCCAGACCGGAATATTCCGGGGCAAAAATCCGGCCCGGTATCTGTGAGCGGGCACTTGCGTTCCAGGGGGTCCTGGGTCGTCCGGAAATTTCCGGGGTTGAAATATCCGCCCTGGGGGCCGGAAATTTCCGCCCCGGGAGGCCGGAAATTTCTAGGGTAAGTGAAAAATTTCCATCCCGGACGGCCCTAACGGCCATATTTCGTGGGAAGCTATAAATAGCCTTCTTCTTCCTCAAGAGGAGGCTGCCCAACCCATTTCCTCTCTCCTCCATTGTTGACCTTCAAAAGCTTGGGTTTCTCTCAATCCCTCCAATGATTCTTGCCCATATTTAGGGAAAAGAGAGAGGAGATCTAGATCTACTTTCCACCAATCAATATCTCCTCTTAGTGAGGGAAATCCATTGGATCTAGATCTTGGGATTCATTTTTTGTTTTCCTTGTTCTTCCTCCTTCCTCCCTCCATAGCATTAGTTGCTTTGGTGAGATTTGGGAGAGAAGTACTTGATCACTTTGTGTGTTCTTGCCATTGCATTAGGTGCATCGGTTTGAGTTTCCCGCGAGATTCGTGAAAGAGAAGTTCGTGAGCTTGTTACTCTTGGGTGCTTGTTCACCGGAGAGATTGTTCTTCTTGGGTGTATTGAGAACCCTAGACGGTTAGTGCTTGGGGCTTCCACCTTGTTGCAAGAAGCTTCGTTGAGAGCCTCCAACTTACTTGTGGAGATAGCCTCAACCTCGTGTAAGGTTCCTTCAAGACGACCTCATAGTGGAAACGAGAATCTCCCTCACCGGAGAAGCTCAAGGAGAATAAGGTGTGCACATCCGTTCTATTGAGGAGCGCCTAGGTGGATCCCCACCTCTCCAAGGAAGACGTACTTCCTTGAGAAGGAAATTCGGTAATCACATCGGTGTCTCCTTGTGCTTCGATTATTTCTATACTCTAGCTCGTTATTTATGCATTTACCTTTGTGATAGCCATCGTGCTTGAAGTCATCTTTCTTGCTATAACATAGTTTTATATCTTGCTTAGCATAAGTTGTTGTTGCTTATAGGTAAACCTAGCTTGTATAGGTTTTGTGCTTGATAAATTAAACGCTAGTTTTATTCCGCATTTGTTCAAGCCTAAACCGTAATTATTTTAAACCGCCTATTCACCCCCCCTCTAGGCGGCATCCTTGTACTTTCAATTGGTATCAGAGCGAGGGCTCTCATTGATAGGATTCACCGCCTTGAGAGTAATGATGTCGCTTAGTGAATTGGTGCACGATGCCACATTTCATTTCGATGGCACAAACTATGATGTTTGGAAATTTCGTATGCTCATTTATTTCCGGGTCATGGACCCACATATGGAGCAAATCGTAGAGATGGGGTTTTCTCCTCCAAAGGATCCTCAAAATCCAACTTTAGAGTAAGAGAAAAACTTATCTCTCGATGCTCTTGCTATTAATGCGTTTTTCCTTCTTGTGAGCCTTGTAGTTATTAAGCCACTCTTTCCTATCCGGAATGCTCATGAGGTATGGACAAAGCTTCAAGATAAATATGGAGTGTCCAATATTGAAGACGGTGATTGTTCTTCATCCATTTCCGTTTGTGATGAGTTCTCAACTTCTTATACTTCACCAACATGTGGTAAGCCACAAACTAATGAGATGGTGAGTAGTGATAGGTTTTGCAATAATGATAGTGAGCTTATTATTGATGATCCTCCATCTCTATCTTATTGCCATGCCTCATCTTTGGACTTAAACACAACTAACACCAAAAATATTTTACATTCTTGTGTTGATAGTCCTTGCATATCATGTCAACGTTGTGTGTCTAAATATCCTGATGATATGCTTGCTTTATCTTGTTCCCATAATAAAAATAATTGTGTTTCCTCTAGTCTTTGTGTGGATAACAATGTAAAGGAAACCCAACTCTCTATGGAACAAGATGTGGACTTGAGTGGTGCCCCAAGTAATGATATATCATCATCTACCACCTTTTGCCTCATGGCCAAGGATTCAAAGGTATCTTCTACTTTGAACCCAAATATATCTCATGATGATAGAGATGAGTGGATAGCTTTGTGGTTAGATAGCCTTGATGGTGAGACCAAGAAAAATGTGAATGCTCTTCTAGAACAACTTTATGAGGCTAACTCTCTTATAGATGAAAAGGAGGATATCATCATGACTTTGGAAAGTCATAATGGTGGTCATTCTATAAAGGACAAAGAGCTTGAAAAGGCTTTTGAGAAAGAGCGTTCCCTTAGATCTTCTCTTGAAGAGAAACTATATAGTCTAGAAGAAACCTATGCTATTAGTGTTTATAAACTTAGAAGGGACAATGAATTATCTCTTGCTCTTTCTAATGACCTCAAAACTAAAAATTATGATGCTTGTGCTACTAACTCTATTTCTTGTGAATCATCCATATTAAAGGATAATGTTGAGCTACGGGCTCAACTTGAGTTGCTAACTAGTAACTATGGGAAATTGGAAGAAGCTCATGAAAATCTCTCAAGCTCTCATGATAATCTTCTAGTCTCCCATGAGAGGCTAAAATTAGATCATGAGGCTATTTTAACTAAGGTAACATCTTGTGAGCCTCATGTGGACAAAGGCACAACCTCTACTCTAAATTTTATATTGCCTTTTGCTAGTCCTAGTAATTCATCCTCTCATAATGTGTCCACATCTTGTGATGAATTTGTTTCCTTGCCTTGTTGCTCTAATAATGATGCATCTACTTCCTCTAGCTCTTGTGTTGATACTAACCATGTAGAGGGAATCAAAGAGCTCAAGGCCCAAGTCACTTCCTTGAATAAAGAATTGGAGAAGTGTCATAAAGGTAAGTCCACACTTTACAATTTGTTGAGTGTCCAAAAATCCCCCAATGACAAGAGGACTTGGATTCATTTCAAATTACAAGAACAAGTCCAAGGTAGACAAGAAGAAGGGCCATGAACAAGTCAAGAATTTGGCCAAGATTGTTTGCTTAAAGTGCAAGGTTGAAGGGCATCATGTTAGATCATGCCATTTGTAAAGAAGAAACTTAGTGAGAAGCAACAAGGAAAGCGGCCACAAGTTCAACCTCAATCTCAACTTCAAGTTGAAGAAAGGCCTCTTCCCAAGAAGACTCAAGCTAGTGCTTCTCAAGTTGGGAAATCAACTAAGAATAATGGAAGGAGTCGGTGTTGCTATTTATGCCGTGAAAAGGGCCATCTTGCTTCTTCATGCACTAACGGTACATTATTCAACCCTATCATAATTGATGATGTGTATTCCATTCGTAAGGATAATGTGGGCAATGTGTTTGCCAAATATGTTGGTAATCAAAGTGGTGTAAAGAAAAGAACCATTTGGGTTTCCAAGCCTATTGTGACTAACCTCTTATGACCCAACTTGGTTGGGGACCAACAAGCTCAAACTTGATCAATAGGTGTTATTGGAGGGCATTGGAGACTTGACTATATCATGAAGAATTTAGGGATCTTCATCACTTATATTTTCCTCAATCCAAGTCATTTGGATTATCATGTCTCTATCTCATATTCCATGCTCCTTCTTGCGGTAACTTGTATTTACATTTTATATATACATTGAAAGTTGCTTGCCCCTTTGCATGTGTTAGTTTTGTACCTTGCTTGTGTTTTGTATATGTTGTTCTTACTACCTACTTATCCTTGAGTAATCTAGTATGTGTTTGTCGGTTCGCACAACATGTATGTGTGAGTTTGCATTGAGCCTTATTTTATCTTGCTTGTATCTTATTTGGCTCTTTATAGTGATTAATGGACTTTCCTATTTTTGGGGAATGATATTCCTTGGCACTTCACAATCCTAAAATGTATGTACATGAGCAATATCATTTAGTGTTTATATTTCAATATTGTCTAGCCTCTATGTGGTATGTAATGCTCATGAGAAATTCAATTCTATAATGTCTATTAATCATCTCTAGTTGTTCTTTATTTGCCTCTTGTTAAAAAGATAAGGATTATCACATTATGGGGGAGCAATATCCTTTGTGCATATTACAAACCTAAAGAATGTGAACATTTGAGGTTTTGCCACCTAGAATTGATATTGTCAATTATCTTCTTCCTATGTGGCATGTGTTCTCAAACAAGTTTCAATTTGCTTAAATGTTTTTATTTGCTCATATTTTGGATCTTGTTTGTGAGAGAGTTTCTTGGTGCGGTTTTCCTCAAATGTGCACTAGTATGCATTATCTCGGAAACCGGTTGCTTTATATTATATTAATCATTGCTTTGCATGATCATTCGACTATTGAAGCCACCAATAATATCTATTTAAGCATGGTGTTTTAATTCCTATCCTTTTCATATGCTTTTATTTTGTGAATATGATCATGAAAATCTATGCAACATACCACCGAGAAATAACTCCGTACTCCTTGTCCTTGACAAGTGATAATATTATTTGTGGTAGAATTTATTGATCATATTTTACTTGTGCTATTGCTTTTATTTTTCATATTTATTACCAAGGAATTGCTTTGTGCTCACTCCCATTGTCTTCCTTGCCTATTGATAATCCCTTTGTTTTACTTTTTTTTGTGTTCTAATTGCTAAAGCTAAAGCAAGGATCCCATTTGTGTGCATATTGTATTAAAATTCAAAATTATGAATAATGCACAAATCATTGGGGAGCTTTCCTATATTATTTAGAATACTAGTTTTCTCCTTTTTTTCTTGAGATCTTTCTCAATTGGTATTTAATCCCGATGACGTGTCTTTAGGGAAGACAAACCTTTTCGTCTTGGTACTTTGTGCCATCATCAAAAGTGTAGAGGGTTTGGTTTAGTTGTTGGAAAATTTCTCTTTTTGGGAGTTGGTTATCTTACTCATTGCTTTATTTTTCAAATTGGTCTATTTTGGATATTGGGCTTCTTTTTGTTAATGAATATTTATTTTGATATGTATTTTGGGAGTTCAATATCTCATTTCTTGTTGTAACTTTTAATTGGTTTCTTTGAAGTGTCAATTGGTTCTTTGTGATCTCTTTTTCACTTTTCTTTTGGTTCTTGAAAATTTTGCATGCATATTTACTAAAGTATTTGTTATGGCATGATTACTTTATTTGATGCAATATATAGGGTAAACTCCACCGAATCCTAAATAGGCTAAGATGTGCATGAAATTCAATTTATATCTATATGCACATATTTATGTGGAGCTTATCCTATGTATTGTAGTTTTTCTAACTACTTTGAACCCAATGTGTTTGGGGACCATTTTGTTCTTAAATGTGTTTTAGGTACATTTGAGATGCATTGGATGCTTGCCTCATTCTCAAGGAAGGTGTTGTCACCATGATCTTATCGGAGTCAAGCTAGGATGATGGATTAACTCTTATCCACAACAACAACTCCAATGCGATCTTGGTAACAAGTATCTCTCATGCATACTATTCTTGTATTCAACCTTGTGTAGGTTACATCTTGGCATGAAAATTCTTTATTTGTTAAATTATTCTCCGTTTGTGATACTTGATTCTTCCAAAACATTGCAACTATCTATTTTCCCCTTATTGTTATTTGTGATGTCTTTGGTGTGTATGTCTTGGAAATTCATTTATCCCCATTTAAGATAAAATTGAGCTATGTTCTATTCTTTCACTAAAAAAATCTTATTGGTGTATTTATGACTTTCTCTTGGATATCATGTTCTTCACTTTAACTATTTTGTGTGTACATTCTTCTTTTTGGATACATATTATCATGATTTTTGTCCACTTAGAAACTTATACACATTAGAGGAGTTACATCTCTTTTTGGTAACCTATTCCTTTGGAGTCCACCCTTCTTATACCCTTTTCATTTGTGGTGACTCCGGAAAGTATTTTCCTTATGAGTGCTTGTCTTATATTATTTCATCTTGTGCACTCATTTGTTTTTGAGCTTTTTTGTCTCTCATGCTTACCTTCGTGGGCATGTTGGTTTCCTTATGTATGGTTGAGCCTTGTCTCATGATGTTCCGTTCATTTGGTATCTTTTTGCTCAATCATTCATTTATTTACTTCAAGTGATATGCCTAGTTTACTTTTTATGCTCTCTTGCACTTTTTGTGTGTTCTAGAGGATATTGGGGGAGTGATTATCCCATCTTTGTGCACTTTGTATTCAAATGCAAAACTCTAAGTAGTGCATGAACATTGGGGAGCTTCATGATTTTCTTTAGAACACTATTTTGCTAAAATCATAAAATCTTTGGTTCCATTGGTTTATCGGATCCTTTGTTTGTGCTCCTCCTCTTGGAAGAAGTGTTAAAGGAATATAATCTTATTTTCAATCTTTGGACCCTCAATATAGTTTGATCTCTCCCCATCTATTCGTCATTGAATATGCGTTTGTTTTCACTCATATTATAAGAAATGCAAAAATTGTAGGGGAGCTCTTACTATATTGGCCTTATATATTTTTCCGCCCATTTCGGCAATGGATGCCCATGGGGGAGAAGTTTAGAGGGTTTAAGGGAATTTGGTTTAAATGTTTTGGTTTTGTTCTTAAGCATTTTTGCCTTCCATTCTCATGCATCCATGTTTATTGCTTTGCGTGTTTGCTTAATTCATTATATAAACCCTCGTAAAAGGGATTGTCATCAATTACCAAAATGGGGGAGATTGAAAGTGCATGGTGCCCCACGTGTGGTTTTGGTAATTAATGACAATCCTTATGGACTAATAGTTTCATTGAGATATCCTTGTAGGTTTGTCCATTGGCACCACTTGAACTCCATGTGTTGGATTCAAGGTTGGATGCCATGAAGATCATTGCTTATAATGAATATATTTGATATGATCAAGAATAAGAATTTCCATGATATTATTGATCATATTTCAAGTATGTCTTGAAGAAGGAGATTGTGTGAACATTCATGTTTACCTTCAAGACATCATCATCATGAATAAAGAGAAGATACTTAGTTGATCAAGTTGAAGTGCAAGTTCAAGATGAGCATCAAGAAGAGTTCAAATGTTTGATGCTTGCCACCCATATGGAGATTATTATCAAGTGAAGATGGACATGTGAGAAGCTCTCCCATATTATCTTATGGGGGAGCAATTTACAAGTCTTCACAAAGCGAAGTGCAATCAAGAAAGGTGCTCCAACTTGAGGTGATTAAGATCGTCATCATCTATCTCAATTGGAATGTGCAAGACAAAGGTGACATTGATAGGATTTCTATTTTATCGGTCTCATGAAGTTAGTAGGGAGACCGGGTTATAGGATAGATAACCATTCTATCAAGAGGGGCTCTCGAATGAGTTGCTTGATCGTATCATTAGTAGAGAGCTCAAACCTTTTCATCTTTGGCATCATCTTTCTTAGTTCTTATTTGGGTTTTCTCCATGTGTGGTTTTAGATCTTGTCGTATTCTTCATGTCAATCTCAAGTTCATCAAAAACGGATTTCGTATAGAAAACTTATTGCGTTTTTGTTATTGGAGGTTTTGCTGGTTCCTATCTTATAGAGAGGTCTAGACTTTGCCCATTTGGTTTTATTCTCCCTTGTTGTACTATGATGTGACACTGCATATTCTTGTAGTTCTCGTTGCTGCGATTTCAACGAGCCCAAGAACGGCGAAAACGGAGTCCCGATGCAAAAGATATGACCGTTTTCGTATCAATGTTTTCGCAGTTTTCAGGGGGGCGGAAATTCCGGTCTAAGGCCGGAAATTTCCGGCCAGACCGGAATATTCCGGGGCAAAAATCCGGCCTGGCATCTGTGAGCGGGCACTCGTGCTCTAGGGGGTCCTGGATCGTCCGGAAATTTCCGGGGTTGAAATATCCGCCCTGGGGGCCGGAAATTTCTGCCCCAGGAGGCTAGAAATTTCCGGGGTAAGTGAAAAATTTCCATCCCGGACGGCCCTAACGGCCATATTTCGTGGAAGCTATAAATAGCCTTCTTCTTCCTCAAGAGGAGGCTGCCCAACCCATTTCCTCTCTCCTCCATTGTTGACCTTCAAAAGCTTGGGTTTCTCTCAATCCCTCCAATGATTCTTGCCCATATCTAGGGAAAAGAGAGAGGAGATCTAGATCTACTATTCCACCAATCAATATCTCCTCTTAGTGAGGGGAATCCATTGGATCTAGATCTTGGGATTCATTTGTTGTTTTCCTTGTTCTTCCTCCTTACTCCCTCCGTAGCATTAGTTTCTTTGGTGGGATTTGGGAGAGAAGGACTTGATCACTTTGTGTGTTCTTGCCATTGCATTAGGTGCATCGGTTTGAGTTCCCCACGGGATTCATGAAAGATAAGTTCGTGAGCTTGTTACTCTTGGGTGCTTGTTCACCGGAGAGATTGTTTCTCTTGGGTGTATTGAGCACCCTAGACGGTTAGTTCTTGGGGCTTCCACCTTGTTGCAAGAAGCTTCGTTGAGAGCCTCCAACATACTTGTGGAGATAGCCTCAACCTCATGTAAGGTTTGGTCACCGCCTTCAAGACGACCTCATAGTGGAAACGAGAATCTCCCTCACCGGAGAAGCTCAAGGAGAATAAGGTGTGCACATCCGTGCTATTGAGGAGCGCCTAGGTGGCTCCCCACCTTTCCAACGAAGACGTACTTCCCTTGGGAATGAACTTTGGTAATCACATCGGTGTCTCCTTGTGCTTCGGTTATTTCTATACTCTAGCTCGTTATTTATGCATTTACCTTTGTGATAGCCATCGTGCTTGAAGTCATCTTTCTTGCTATCACATAGTTTTATATCTTGCTTAGCATAAGTTGTTGCTGCTGATAGGTAAACCTAGCTTGTATAGGTTTTGTGCTTGATAAATTAAACGCTAGTTTTATTCCGTATTTATTCAAGCCTAAACCGTAATTATTTTAAACCGCCTATTCACCCCCCCCTCTAGGCGGCATCCTTGTACTTTCAGGAACGACAACAAATGTCACATTGTTGGCGTTGGATCTGTTCAGATCAAGACCCATGGAGGGATGACACGTACATTCACGGGAGTGAAACACATACCATCCATGGCGAGAAATTTGATCTCGCTGAGTACCCTTGATTGTGATGGGTACAAATATGCCGGAGGGGATAAACGCCTGAAGGTATCAAAAGGTTCTCTCATTGTTATGATTGGTGATATGAATTCTGCCAAGTTATATATCCTTAGAGGTAGCACTTTGTCTGGTACTGCTGCTGTTATTGCTAATGATGATCCAAGTACAACTAACCTCTGGCATAAGCGACTTGGACACATGAGTGAACATGGTATGGCAGAATTGGTGAAGAGAGAACTGCTGAAGAACTGCAATATGAGTAAGTTGTCGTTCTGTGAACACTCCGTGTTTGGTAAGTATAAGAGAGTTAAGTTCAATGCTTCCGTTCATACCACTAAAGGTACATTGGATTATGTACATGCTGATTTATGGGGGCCTTCACGTAAGCCCTCTTATGGTGGTGCTCGTTATATGCTTACTATCATTGATGATTACTCTAGAAGAGTTTGGCCTTATTTTATGAAAACTAAGGATGATACTTCTGCTGCTTTTAAAGAGTGGAAAGTTATGATTGAAAAGCAAACTGAGAGAAAGGTGAAGGTGCTTCGTAGTGACAATGGTGGCGAATTTTGTTCGCATGATTTTGATGATTATTGTGTGCAGGAAGGCATTGTCAGGCATCACACCATCCCATACACACCTCAATAGAATGGTGTAGCTGAGCATATGAACAGGATGATCATCTCCAAAGCTCGCTGCATGTTGTCCAACGCTCACATGAATAAGAGTTTTTGGGCTGAGGCTGCCAACACTGCCTGCTACTTGATCAACATGTCACCATCCATCCCTCTTGACAAGAAAACTCCTATTGAGGTATGGTCTGGTGAGTCAGCTGATTATTCACAACTGAAAGTTTTTGGTTGCACTGCATATGCTCATGTTGATAATGGAAAATTAGTTCCTAGAGCTATTAAGTGCTTATTTCTTGGTTATGGTTCTGGAGTAAAAGGATATAAGTTGTGGAACCCGGAAACCAAGAAGACTTTCTTTAGCAGGAGTGTTGTGTTTAATGAATCTGTTATGCATGAGGACAGTTTGTCAACTGATGTTATGCCAGATTCTTCTGATGAGGACGAACCACGAGTTCGTTTGTAGGTGGATCTAGACCACCTGGATGAGGAGGAAACTGAAATTGATGGGGAGGATATTGTGCCACCCTCACCTCCTATTATGCAGCAAGAATTTGTCTATTGCAGAGCGCAGAGAGAAGAGGAATAAAGGACCTCATACTCGTTTAATTGAGGAATGTGATGTTGTTTATTTTGCTCTAAGTTGTGCAGAACAGGTGGAGAATGATGCGGAACCTGCTACATATAATGAAGCTATTGCTTCGGTTGATCGTGACAAGTGGATTGGTGCAATGCACGAGGAGATGCAATCACTTGAGAAGAATGGCACATGGGATGTTGTGCGCTTGCCTAAACAAAAGAAGGCCGTCCGCTGTAAGTGGATATTCAAGAGAAAGGAGGGTTTATCTCCTAGTGAGCCTCCAAGGTTTAAGGCAAGGTTAGTAGCAAAAGGTTTCAGCCAGATTCCAGGTGTGGATTATAATGATGTGTTCTCACCTGTTGTCAAGCATAGTTCTATTCGTACTTTCTTTAGTATTGTTGCTATGCATGATCTTGAGCTTGAGCAGTTAGATGTGAAGACTGCGTTTTTGCATGGAGAACTTGAGGAGGAAATATACATGGACCAACCTGATGGGTTCATAGTGCCTGGTAAAGAGAATTTTGTGTGCAAGCTAAAGAAGTCTCTTTACGGTTTGAAACAGTCTCCTCGACAATGGTATAAAAGGTTTGATTCTTTTATGATGTCACAAGGGTTTAAGAGGTCTGAATATGATAGCTGTGTGTACATTAAATTTGTTGATGAATCGCCTATATACTTGCTGCTATATGTTGACGATATGTTAATTGCTGCCAAGAGCATGAAAGAAATCACTACATTGAAGAAACAATTGAGTAGTGAGTTTGAGATGAAGGATCTTGGTCCTGCTAAGAAAATTCTAGGTATGGAAATTTCAAGAGACAGAAAATCTAGATTGCTATTTCTTAGTCAGTAGAATTACATTAAGAAAGTCCTTCATCGTTTTAATATGCATGATGCAAAGTCTGTTAGTACTCCTATTGCTTCACACTTCAAGTTGTCAACATTGCAATGCCCTACTACTGACAAAGATATTGAGTACATGTCACGAGTTCCTTATGCAAGTGTTGTTGGTTCCTTAATGTATGCCATGGTGTGTTCTTGGCCTGATTTATCTTATGCTATGAGTTTGGTCAGTTGATACATGGCTAATCCTGGTAAAGAACATTGGAAAGTTGTTCAGTGGATTTTCAGGTACCTTCGCGGCACATCCAAAGCTTTCTTGAAATTTGGCAAGACTGGTGAGGGACTCTCGGGCTATGTGGATTCAGATTTTGCTGCCGACTTGGATAAGAGGAGATCCCTCACAGGTTATGTGTTTACAATTAGTGGATGTGCCGTTAGCTGGAAGGCTACCTTGCAGGGTGTTGTTGCACAATCTACTACTGAGGCTTAGTATATGGCTATTGTTGAAGCATGCAAGGAGTCAGTTTGGTTGAAAGGCATGTTTGCTGAGCTTTGTGGAGATGATACTTGCATTAACCTATTTTGTGACAGTCAGAGTGCTATTTACCTTACTAAGGATCAGATGTTCCATGAGAGAACAAAGCACAATGATGTCAAGTACCATTATGTGCGTGATGTTGTAGCACAAGGTAAGCTGAAGGTATGCAAGATTAGTACTCATGATAATCCTGCTGATATGATGACAAAGCCAGTTCCTATTGCTAAGTTTGAGCTTTGCTCAAGCTTAGTTGGTATCACTGCTTAGCCCAAGAGGCTATTTGGCGCCGAAGGTGTTTTCTTTGTGTGTTTCAGGTGAAGGTTCTCATTTATGCTACAAGAGGGAATTTGTCTCAAGGTGGAGTGTTATTTTATGGTGATCCAAATTCATATGGAGATAAAGGAAAGTTCGGCCTCCGCTACGCCCCCGCGGTACGGTACGATTTGATACCGAGTCGGAGTTGGATACACCTTTACCGACCTAGTTAGGTCAGGACCGTCTTTATATACCTCTTGTAAGCCGCCGCACGGGATAAGCCACACATTCTAAATCCCGGCGCGTTTGTAACCTCACCCGAATATAGTGAAGTATTGCTGGCTGGCGCCCGTGGTTTTTTCTCTTCCTTGTTGGAAGGGTTTTCCACGTTAAAATCTCGTGTCTCCGTTGGTTTTATCTTGCTTAATTTGATCGTGGTTTTGCTATTGCGTGTAACACAGTGTAGGACCTGGCGCCGCCGCCACACCTCGTGACTGGTGCCTGAAACGACTTATTCGCGCGTGTTTACTCTAACGTAGCCGTTCCGACATTAGATTAAGTTAATACTTCCTCCGTTCCAAAATGTAAGCCTTTTTAGCAAACTGTTTTAGCTTGCTAAAAAGTCTTACATTTTGGAACGGAGGGAGTACTACATAACAAAAAAATACTATGCTGATCCGGATACATCATAGCAAGATCATCCACATCAACATGGAAATGTCCATAAATGGGATGACAGATAATCACACCCAAGCCAGGTTGATCACATCATTCTTTAATTTTCGATAAAGGGAATATATTATTATCACGAAGATACCAATTAGAACTAGCCTCTCCAATAAGTCAATGCTCTAATGGCAATACGGATGCACACAACCAAAAAAAAGGTAAAAAGAAAAAAGAAAAGACCCGCTACAGAATTCTAATCCTTGCAGCAGTAGCAACACAACCACCACCAAGACAACATCTAAATCCAAATTCTTCAAAAGCAACCTCTCCAAGAAGCAAAACGATGCAGAAGGGCCGTCATCACCGAATCGTAGATCTTGGGTTTTCACAATAAAAATTGTTTGTTAAAGTTACTTAAACTAATGTTTGGCATTGTTTTTTTCCTATAGGTTAAAAAATAGGAAATCCCCATAAATTTTCATCAAAACTCCGAAATGATCTCAAGCACGGAAGACCAAGCGTGGGTGGCAAAAAAAAACAATTGGCATATGATACGTCATAAACGTGTCCTTAATTTCTGATGTTACATGTTGTTTTCATGTTATTTCCTACACATTTGCTATACACTTTATGTCATTTTTATCGATTTCCGGGACTAACCAATTGACAAGATCCCATAGAGCGAGTTCCCTGTTTTCTGATGTTTTTAGTTTCAGAAAAGTTGTCTGAAAATATTCGCGGGATTGGAAATTTCGAAACCCGGAAGTCTTAGAATTCTCGAAGGTTCCATGGAGTCCCGAAGGGGCCCAGAGAGGGGCCACACCATAGGGTGGCGCGTCCCCCAGGCCGCGCCTAGGGGTGGTGTCAGCCCCTCAGGCGTGCACCGCCAACGCCATTTCGCCTATATAATCCCTCCGATACGTGAACCCTAAAGAGAGCTCACTTTTTCCCGAGAAACACCCGAGGCCGCCGTCATCGTCATCCCGAGATCGAGAGGGTTCTTGAGATCTCCCCGGCACCCTGCCGGGAGGGAAATTCATCACCGGAGGGTTCTACACCACCATGCACTTCTCCGAAGTGATGCGTGAGTAGTTCATCCCTGGACTACGGGTCCATAGCAGTAGCTAGATGGTTGTCTCCTCCACTTTATGCCTCGTGTTTAGATCTCGTGAGCTTCCCTACATGATCGAGATCAACTTTATGTAATGCTACATGTTGTTATTGCTGGAATCTGATGAATGTTGAATGCTATGTCTTCTGATTATCAATCTATCATGTTATCTTCATACATATATTATTTATGATTTTGCATGCTCTCCGTTATTAGTAGATGCTCTGGCCAAGTAAATACTAGTAACTCCAAGAGGGAGTATTTATGCTCGATAGTGGGTTCATGCCTCCTTTGCATCGGTGCTCGAGTGACAGAAACGTGACGGATGTGTTGTTGCCATTAGGGAGAAAAAAACGGTGTTTAGTTCGTTTACATTGTTTACATTACACACTTTGTTTACTGTGATTATTTGTTGCTTGCAACTTAATACCCAACGTTTGCTCGGATGATATTCGAAGGGTGGATTATTAGTCATAGATGCAGTTGGATGACGGGCTATGTATCTTGTTGTAATGCCCGCATGAATCACATAGTAATCTTTATGTCTTGCATATGCACTACGGTGCAGCCTTCATTTCTGTCAATTGCCCAGCTGTAATTTGTTCATCACACATGTTTTTTATCTTCTATGGAGAGACACAACGAGTGAACTGTGGATCCCGGTCCATTTTCTCATACTGATAATACACACACTGTTTCACTGTTTTCACACTGTTGCTATTGTTTTCATACTGTTCTTATACTGTTCTCCACACCATATGTTTAACCTCTTTGTGTTCAACAAAACCCGTGAGATTGAAAACCTCACTGCTTCGTTGGGGAAAAGTGATTTGATTGTTTTGTGTAGGTTCCACTCTCACACCCCAGTTTTTGGATTCTTGTAATGTGCTCAAGAAGACAAAAATTAGGGCCAACAATTTTTTTTTCTAACAACATGATTGTTTTAACTAACATGTGTTTATGATCTTAATCATATTTGCAATACAAGTCTTGTTTCATTTTAAAACCAATATCAATTTTTTCTGAAAACACTTTTATAATATTTTCCCTATTGTTTTCTCTATTGATTACTTGAGTGAATTTTGTTCCAAGACTTGGATCATTTTTGTTTTAATATCAAAATAAACTTTTAGCTTTGTTGGATCCAAGAAAACAAAATTTCAAAATGATTTATGGAAGTTTTCTTTTAAGTTTTCTATAGAAACTATTCCCTGAAAATATAGCCAAGTGCATGTTTTCTACCTTTGTTTTCACTAGGCTATAAAATGTTATTTTATGTTTTCTTGACTTTTAATTGTTCCTTGATACATATACTACAAATCCATAAGCTTGGTTTTATTTTTGGATTAATAAAAATGATCTTTTGCTTGTTGTCTTTGTGGAATAAAAATAAGGCAGAATAAGGCATTTTTGGAAAACAGAGAAAAACAGTGTTTTCATGGCCTTAAAATATTTCAAATTTGTTTTCAAAAGATGTTTCTGAAAGTTTATAACTTGTTTAACAAAATCCAACTTGGAAAACAAATTTTGGAAACCATTTGGTCTCTGGAAACAATCCAAACTTTTTGCTCTTTTCACTATTTCCAACACTTAGAAAAATTCCTAAGTGTTAACTGAATTTTTGAACAGTGCTAGATACAATTTTGGTCAGATGTTTTCTTTGAGTTTTTGTTCAAATTTGAAAACACCACTTTGTCTTTTCGAATCCTTGTTGTTTGTACTCCACCTTAGATGCCTTGCTTACCTTCTAGAGACCTTGTGTGAGAAGAAAACAAGTGAGAGAGAGGGAGGGAACATGGTGATGTGTCATTATATGGGTCACCATGCTTTGACCCTTGAACATCAAGTCATTGATCTTTCCTCACTCCAAAGTCCAGTGTTGACTTGCCCCCTAGTTGGTCTTGGCCCTTGGCATCAAGGCCATGTGTTGCAATGACAAAAAGCCCCCCTAGAGCACCCCAATGACACACAATGGCATGAACCCGAGCCCCACCATTCCCTTGCCCTAACCCCCGAGGCTTTAAGCCTTTTCACTCACTGCCCTTGCGCCACTAGACTCCCCTAGACCCTCACTCCCTCCCCAGAGCAAAGTGGAGCCAAGCATTTGCACCTAGGAGCTCCACGAGCTCCATAGTCACCGCCGGCCACCGAGCTCGGGCTCGAGGTGGTACCCCTCGTGCACTCCCTCCCATCCCCCTCCATCGCCCTGGTTGCACTCCCTGCAACCCCATGATGCTCCCTGACCCACTCACTTGCCCTCTGCCCCGCAGGTTCGATGCCGCCGTCCGTGGTCGCCGCCACGGGCACCTGCCTCGCACCGCCGCGTAGAGGCACGCCCGACGCGAACACCGGCGCCCCTCGACCCCCTGCACCACCCACGAGCCTGCACCACCGTCCCCGAGCCTCCCACGATGAGGCACCGTCCAACCCCGTCGTCGGCTGCGTCGAGCGAGAGAGAGAAGAGAGGAGAGGTGGACGATGGACGTGGGTCGTTGATCTGCAAATCAACGGGCGACGTCAAACGGCCGTTTTCCCGCGCTGGCCGTGCGCGCGCGCAGCGTGCTGGGCCGCGTTCGCCACTTAGGTGGGCCGCGCCCGTAGAAAGCCAGCCCGCCCGTCTGTTTTTCTTTTTCTTTTAATCCGTTGTAGTTTGTGTTGTTTGCTTTTGATATGTGAATATTACTTAGACTGCAAAATAAAATCAACCAAAATTCTTGGAACTAAATAGATGTTTTCTTAACCATTTAAAATTGGTAGATCTAAGTTTTGACTTATATTTTTGTCACGGGACCTGTTTTTCCACAGAGTGTCTATAAACTTGTTTTTGGCATAACTTTTTGGATCTGTATCCAAAATAGTCAAACTAAATTGTTTTGAGTATCATGTGAATAGGGTGAGTTACCAAATGGAAATGCAATCCATTTTGGAAAAAGACCAGTAGGCATTTCTAGGATTTTTAGAAGGAGTTTAAAAATTACTTTTGAGGTTAATCCAATTGGGTGAGTTTTCTTATCTTTAGATCTGTCAAACCCTAGATTGAATTAATTTTTGGAGCTCCATATTATTTTTGGTGAGCAAAACTACAAACAACAACTTTTCTGTTTTCATTATTACTTGTGTATTTGTTTGTTAAGTAATGTGTGGATGTTTGAGTCTTTGTTCCTAGAATGTATAGATGTGTTACTAATTGTTATTAGGTTGTTTTCTTGCAATAGATCTACCTTAGAAAGTGTGTGAATGTTTTGAAAGTCAAATAGAAATAGAAATGGCATTTGTTATTTTCCTAGTTTTGTTATTTGAGGTATTGTGTGAACCAATCTTTGTAGGTTTGTTTTACCTAAGTTTGTGCAATGCTTGAGTTGAGTCCAGTACCATTTTGTTACTGTTATTTTGATGTTATTATCTCTGTTAACTTGCATGTTATTTTATAGCAAAGCATGTGTAACTTTTGTTGTTTGTTTTCACTAGTATTATTTTCACTAGTACGAATAGCCTTGTATGGATTGCTTGGTTAGATAAATTTTTGTCATGTGTGAGCAGATCCTTGTTACCTCTTCTTGCCTTGGTATTAGTAGGCCCATAACCCATTGGTCCCATTGCACCTTGGTTAGGGATGCAAATCCCCTACCATGCACTTGTGTGAAAATAGCATGCATTACTATATGTTTGTTTAATTATTTTCCACCAAGGAGAATGGATTGTTTGTTTCACTTATGTAAGTGAAGAGTTCAGTATTTATTTTTCAATACTAGTATGTTTAGTGGTGGTTCATTTGTTAACATAATATTCCCTTAGGGGTATCATGTTAGGGATTGTTTCACCATTGTTTGGTAAATTGAATACTGTTTGCTAATAGAATGTTTTCCTAGTGATTGATAAATTATTTGTGAATGATTTTTATTGAGTGTTTGGATTTTTGAAAGTGTTTAGTTGATCTTGTATTGATTGCATAGCTACTGGTTTTATATCATGTACCTTGATTGCTTTCTATTTAGTTAATTAGAAAAGCATGTATTACTAGAATGGATTGATTCGTGCTTAGTAAATGTTTTCATAGAATTATTTTTGTGTATTTGATTACTAGCAAGTGTAAGTCGTGTGTGCTGTTACTAGGTATTTAAGTTCATGAGTTGTTTGTTTAGCATCATGCATCCTTGTAGCCTTGATTGCTCCTCTAGTGATGAACTAGTGTCACCACTAGATTGTTTGAGTTTCTCTAGTGTGGTTGCCTTTTTATTATATGAGTGTGTGAGTATTATAGCATGTTTAGGATGTTATTATGACATGACTTGTGGAGTTTCTTGTTGATATTAGTTATAGAATACAATTATTTCTTATAGCATGCTTGTGTAGAATTTCATACTAGTATACTATTAGTGCACTCCTATTTTTATGCTAGTTGTAAGGAGCATTATCTTTTATGATGATTGTGTTTTACATTATACTTTAGGACTTGTTACCATTGGTTGAGATACTGGTTTGTTTTGTTTATTTTCATGATTGATGGATTCCATAACTTTGAGTAGACATAAGCATAGTCTATAACTAGCCTTCTCATCTGAAGTATGTTTGCTTGCTGTTTGAGAAATTGTCTGAGTATTTTCCTTAGCATGAGTATTGCACTTGTGTTATCGTTGTGTTAGTGTTGTTTATGTTCTTAGTAGTATCTTGTTATCTAAGCATTAGTTTGGTAGTGAACTTGTTTAGTGATGATTGCTTTTGTGTTGTTAATCCCCACTGCCATGGTATTGCTCTGATTGTTTATTAGTATTTTAGTAGTCTCACCTTTTGTGCCCACAAGCTATACTTTTAGATTCTTGAATATCTTATTATGATAATGATGCACCCACTCCATATATGGTATGTAAGATGTGGGATATGGTTTGTCAATCATATGTTTGTTTGGCGACAGTTTTGTACCATGAGAGTTTGTGAGATAATTTTTCTCCAAAACGTTTGAGTGTATGCGCTAGTATAAGTTTGCTTGCTATATGTGTTGTTTAGTTTAGCTGTTTGTCCTTTAGTTCTGAGTGTATGTCTTTCATTTCTTTTACGACGTTAGAAAACGAAGGAGAAGAAGAAGCAGTTGTGGAGCTGTGCGTCAAGTTCAAGCTACTTCAAGGCCAGGGACACTAAGAGATTTAAGGCAAGCCATCCTGATGCTTGCTGTTACTACACTTATCATTATCTATCATGCATGTTTTACTTCTGAAAGTTTTACAAAAACTTGATTTACCAAAAAACTATTTTTGAGTGACTACTACTACTACTATTATATGTACTATTACTATGCCAGTAGTTGATACTTGGTGTTACCAAGCCCATCGCCACCATATGGTATTCATTGCCATCAAAGGTATTAGTCCCTAAGTGGACACCCTGAAAACATGTTTTTTTGCAAAACAAAGGCTTTTTGGAAAACCCGGTGGAAAGGTGAAGCCTTATCCACCGGAGGATTGTTGAAGTGGTCATTTTTTTGGGAAAAAGGTGTTTTTAAAAAATGACACATAACGTAGTCTTCGCCGGACAACCTTTACCGTACTGCCACCCTACCTCAACATGGGCACGGGGCTTAACTTGAAGTTTGTTTTTTCTAGTGTGTGTTCTATCTCAATTTTCTATAAGGGGACGGACTCCCTCGAACCGAATGTCGCCAAGTTTTGAAACGTGCGACATATAAAGTGTGGGATTAAGTTTCCCTCCGGACACAACAGTTGGGGCATCTTGTCTTGGCAGGGATTAGCCTGGTGCCGGGGATGTCGGAAAACTCGACTGAAGAGATAAGAATATTCTAGCTTGAACATAGTGGATGGTTACGATCAATTATCTGATGTTTACATACTGTTGTTACAGTTCGTGGTTGTTCACGGCGGATGTACTGGATCTGGTGGATTGTGTACACCTCTGCCGAGTAGAACTATTCGGAATAGCCGCGTCATCAGATATGGAGAGTTGAATTGCCATCTAGCTAGTATAGTGTCAATGTTTTCAAAAAGGTGTTGGACTTATGAAGCGCTGAAAGGAGGAAATCTTGTACCGTGGAGGTACCGTTGCTGAAAAGCCAGAAGTTGTTTTACAAGAAGTTTTGCAAAGAAAACCTTTCTTTTTTAAACAAAAACTGGAAGTTGATTCCAAGAAGTTTTGTAAAGAGAAAACTTTTTCTTTTAAACAAAGTTTTACAAAACCTCTTGTACATGTGATATCTACAAGAGAAAAAAAAACTATATTAATTTATTTTGAAGTATCTTCTTCAACAAAGATACAGAGATTTTCAAAATCAACTATGATATGTCTTACATATATCATTGCTAGTGGACCCTATGTATAGCCTACCTATTACACCATATAAGCATACTTGCATCTTGGTAAGCTACATGATGGATGTCTTGCTGAGTACATTCAAATGTACTCATATTGGTTCCGTCCCTGGTATTTACTTGCCAGACTTCGAGAAGGAGTCTCAGAAGGAGATATGTGAAGAGGAGTACGGAGCTGATGGCCTTGCGAACTAGGATCGTCTCCCGGTCAGCAGCCGGTAGGTTAAGGCGTGACTTGGGATCTACTACGTTTGTGTGTGTTTAGTCTTCTGCTGTGTGTGTTGTGTGTCTGCCATGCGTGGCAGTGTGTGGACTTTGTCATGTGACCATGTTCCTTTTGTAAGTGTTTTATGCAATCGTGTAATGGATATTGTATCTGTGTACCAACTAGATATGTTGTTCACGACTGGTGTGATCTGGGATCGTGAATGTATGCATATCGGAGGTGTCCTTGAACAGTGGTTCTGGGGGACCTTATAGAGTTGGTGTAGCATCCCAACTTTTAAATAAAGATGGAATACATGTATTATTGTGCTAGTCCCTGGATCAATTGCTAGCACCACAGTACAAAATGAAATATCATGCAAATGCATCAAATTCTATTACATCGCATGATCCAGTGATTACAAAATAGTATTACAACTTGCGTAGTCTTAGAAGACTAGAAGAAAACAAAGAATTACAGCGGAAAACATAGTACAACATTGAGCCCATCTTCTTCATGTGCCATAGGCAAAACATGCTGGCGATAGACTTGAGGTCCTAAACGAAATCCTCACTCGTCTTCAGATTCATCTGCAATATAGAATATGCAGCCACAAAGGGGGTCAATACAATTTAATGTATTGGCAAGTAACACTATGGTGGATATAACTGGCTAGACTAATACTACATGCTTATTTGGCTGAGTGGAGTTTTGGCTAAGTTTTCATAAAGCTAGTTTTCTCCTATCTCTTTATAAATCAAATTTTGTTCTGCTAAGTTTGGGATTCACTCGTAAAACCCCAGTGACCCTGTGACAATACACGGTAAAACCCCAGCATGTCAAGAGACATTTTCGGTAAAATCCCTGAATGTCCCTACCTATGATTACAAGTTTTACATTCGAAAAGGTGATGTGATTCTTCTGTCCATCCTTGTCCAGCTGCTCATAGTTGTCCATAACCGGGGACACGGCTAAGATCTTAGTTTGTTGACTCTACAGAGTTTCTGCACTTTCACTTTCAGACTCAAATCGGCCCAAACATCCTATACACCCTGAGTGGATTAAGGAAAGGAGAAGATTGAGACGAGATCTTTCAGAAGCAAGAATTCAACCTAATGGCAAGACCCGTTCCACCTATAATTATGCTACATCTGCTTGTCAAGTCTAGGCTGAACCCTCACAACTTAGTTAATCAAGACAGAGCCCATATGACTAAAGGATTCACTGGAAGCAATCTAAACTTGGGGAACATGATAATCACTTTGTTCCTGGGTGGCATTCCTCAAGTGAACACCCCTCGGGTAGACACTCAACTCTCATCAGCCAAACAACCAAATCCACCTAGGTGGTTCATTGAAGTTTATACTTAGTATTTTTCCTCAACATCAAGTAAAACACATTTTGTAGCATGACTAAGCATCTAATAAGTACCAAGGCATCAAAATAACAAGGTATAAGGATGTCTACACACTACTAGGATATAGTATATCATAATATAACTTAGTAAAATTTCCTATCATGCTTACTACTCAAAATCAACTAATGCATATAGAAAATAATGGGTAATTGATGATGTGTTACTTGCCTTGTTAAAGTTGGTGAAGATTTCACACTCTCTTCACAAAAGATCGTTGCTCTTCGTACAATATATTCATTGAAAACACAATAACAAAATAAACAAGCATCCTAGCAAACAAACATATAAGTGTAGAAACCATACAGAGCAACTAACATATCAAGAGGGGTTTAACCAAGTTGGTTAGGACAAGGTCAAGGTTTGACTTTGAAAAGATTTATTCTCTAAAGGTTCAATACATTCTAAGGAGTTTCCAAGGTTTTACTTGGGATGGACTAGGTTGGGTTTGTAGAAGACTAACTTTATTATACCCATACTTGTCTAGGAAGTTCCAAGAGTTCACCAAGGTGATCTAACTATCTCAACTATTGCAACACATAACAATGTGTAACACTTAGTTGTTTTTCATCAAAACATTTGAGTACTCTAAGTTAGTTTTTTCATTTTGGTTTAGGTTAGGTCTTGGTTAAACTAACTTCTTAACAATAGAGAAAACAATATAAAGTCTTGGGATTTTCTATTTGGGTCATTGGTTGGGCAAAAACAACTTGTTATTCTTCAACTTGTGTGGATGGCTCCAAGTCTTCACATGCTTGTTTTCTTGAAGTTCATCTTCATGCTTCTATTGTAAATTCTTCCTTGTTGTGAAGCTTCTCTTGGTCATGATATATTCATCATGGATTTCACTTCAGCAATTGGTTTAGGTATGGGATGGGCACAAACACCACTAAGTCAATTTGAAAATAAAGAAAAATAGAAAGGATAGAAAGAGAGAGGAAGATGTCTTATTCTTCATTTCCTCATACACTTTTACTTCATTGAGTTACTTCTAGTTGATGTGGAGTCTAAGTCCTCATTTCAATTTCTTCAATGATCTTCCTTGTAGCTCTACTTGTTGCCACCAAGTTGAAAGTGAAGTGCCTTCTATTGCTTGAGTCTTGTTTTCCATTTGCTAACTTGATGAATACTTGAAGCAAGAATAGGAGAGTGGAGAAGTAGATGGAAAACAATAGTACTAGTGTTTGAGGTTCACTACTTGGTACTACATGTGATTGATATAATCTAAGGACTTGGCTTGGCTCCAAATAGACATAACATCAAGGAATAACAGTTGAAAACAATTCCTAAGACATGGTGAAAATGGATGTACCACTATGTTGGGTTTTTGGTTAAATACTCATGGCCATGGTCCAAGAGTGTCCAAAATGTTTAGGCACTAATTTCTCTGGTTCAAGGTTACCCAATGGAGCAATGTTGGTTAAGGAACCATATTGAGAATATTTATAGAATTAAATCTATGTCAAAATTACTCAAATATTCCAATTAATTCTAAATTCAATTTTAATTTTATCAAAAATTATTTTAGCACAGAGGATATGAAAGTACACATCCTAAGGTTTCCAAATATATTTTATTTACAATTTTTGGACTTGTAGAATTTGAATTACGCCAAAATTCATCAAACAAGCATATTTGAATTTGAACATATTTAAGTTTGTAAAATTTGAAATTTAACAGTGCTAAAAGATTGTACATATTGTGCTGATTTCAAAAAGTCCAAGTTTTCTCAATTTGGGCTTATGGATAAAAATTTATGATGATTACAAGATATAGGGACTAATCTGCAAAACTGCCAATTAAATCCGAGCGGGAGAAAATTTCAAATAAGGCTGGGCCACGTGGCTGGATATGATTGGGTGTTGCTGCTGATTGTACTGCTGCGTGGCTGCTGACTGGACTATGACGTGGATAAGTGGATCCAGATATGAGCCGTTAGATCCAGATCTAAGGGTGGCGTACCCCTTCAGTTAAGTGATTAATCTAGACCACTCGATCTACATCTAACGGTGCGAAAACAAAACAGAGGCTAGGGTTCCTCACCTCACCGGAAAGTCGCCGGAAAATGGCTCCGCGATGGTCGGAGGCGCAGGGAGTTGACGGAGACGGCGATCCGGTGGCCTTCGGGCTCGATGGAGACCACGGTGAGCTTCGTCTCGACTTGGTGAATCCGATGGTACCCGCGGGGTTCACGGTGGAGGCTCGTAGCGGTGGCGCTGTGCAGGAGGAGACGGCACGGCTCCAGTGACCCTCGGGAGACGACGGCGCCAATGATCCCGCTGCGAAAAGGTTCACCCGAGCGCATCAATCGAAGGGACAGATCAAGGGGGAGGATTTGGGCGAAGACTCGGGCACGGGGAAGGCCTCACCTTGCCGGAATCTTGAAAACACGGTGGCGGACAACACAGTTCCGGTGAGCAATTTGGAGAGCCCTGGGGCGCAATCGGTAGAGGAGGGAGGGGCAAAAGGAGCGGGTAGATGGGGCTTCTTATAGGCACGTAGAGGGAAAGGAATTATGGCCTTAATGGCCTTCAATCGGTGGCGAGAATCTCGGCCAAAATGGTCGTGGCTTTCCTTCCGTGAGGAAGAAGGAGGGTGTCGTCAGCTGACGTCATCTTTTCTTTTTATTTTTATTTTCTTTTTCCTGTTAAATAAAAACCTTAATAACTTCTGTTTTAAATATCCAAATGACATGAAATGAATTTCTAAATTCTTGAAATTTCAAATACTTTCCTACAATACCATTTTTCAAAACAAATCAACATATTTTGTTTCTGAATTTTGGAAATTTGAATAATTCTTGAATAGTCACTTAATGTGATTTTTAATTTAAAATTTTATAAAACATAGTTATTGGTCAAATAAAAATTTTGTGACATTATAAATGTTGAAAACATAATTGTGGAAGTTATTTCATCTTGTTTTTCACAATTTTATATTTTGAAAATATAACTAAAACACTATTATTAATTTAAGGCCATTTTAAAATTTAGAAACTAATAAATTGATGTTATTGTCTAAATAAAATTTCAGAGACATTTTACCTTTCATAAATTATTTTTGGAAGGCCATTTGTAAACCATTTTCACATTTTATAATTTTAGGATCTCAAGGATTTTACTAATAGTAACTTAATGTTATTTAATTAGTTCATATCAAATATTTAATATTGTTGAACAATATAATTTAGAATAAAACCACAAGTCATAATATTGTTTTCAGAACTCTTCTGTATGTTATTTTCAAGCAATGCATTTTATTTTCACACCTTTATGTTTAAAACTTGATATATCAATTAAAAGTTATTCTCAAGTATTTTATTCTTATCAAATGTTGTTGAGGCTTGGAAACTTATTAAGGGTTATAATTCTTTGATTTTTGTTGCCATAAAATATCCTCAAAGTAATATTGGAGTTGCAAACATTTTAGGTAAGGGTTTGTTAACAAAAAGATATTCCCTTTATATAATAATAAATTTATTTTTTAATAAGGTTTTAGAGTTTAAGGAACAAGGCATAATTGGATTGGTAAACTCAATTTCATTGAATTATGTATTATTCCCTTTTGTTTCTTGCTTCTCATTTCGTTCTTGGTGACTTGCATAACATGAAAACAAAAGGTTTCAAATTTTTGTGATTTTTGCATTTTCCAAAAATCAGGGATGTTACAGTTGGTATCAGAGCTATCCTGACCTTAGGAGACCTTAGTTAGCATGGACGTTAGCTAGTACTCCGACAATAAAAGTAAATAAAACCAGGTCACTAAGATGACTATTTACCAAAAAAAATCTATATCTTCCATAAGCTACAATGGAGCATCTTAAAATTTTGTACATTCACACATGACAAAAAAAATCTATATCTTCCATAAGCTACAGTAGCTATGCAATCAATGTATGCATATCGGAGGTGTCCTTGAACGGTGGTTCTGGGGGACCTTACATCCACGTTGCTGCTGAACCGGTAGTGCGCCCTGCCATCTCAGCTGCATCAATCTTCTAAAGTTACTCCTTCTTCCTACTGGTCGATTCAACCTTGGTTTCTTTCAGAGGGAAACTTGCTACTGTGCACTTCATACCTTCCTCTTGGGGTCTCCCAACGAACGTGTGTTACACGCGCATCAAGCACTTTTTTCCGTCGCCGTTGCCGGGAGGAATAGAATTTCTGCAAGGGGAGTCTCTCACCTCCAATAATTTTTACTTTGTTATTGTTTTACTTGTTACTTGCTTTATCATTCTTGCTAGCAATGTTTTATGTCTTTGAAACTAGATCTTATAGGCAAGGTTGGTTCACGGATGAACAACAAAAATATTATAAGGAACACCTCTAGTCACAAAAAGGGATACACTTATGGGAGAAAATTAATCAATTGCATGACTATGCTAAAAAAAATTGTGCTCTACTTATAATATTACTTATTGCTTTGATAAATCTCGTTGCTGTAGGAGGTATAAACACCTCCCTTTTCAATGCGAGCATAATGATAATGTTACCATATCTTCTTAGGTTAAGGGAAATTATGAATTTTATGATGTGGAACAAATTGTGGAATTTATTGCTTGGAAGGGTGCATTCGAAATTTCCTATTTCCTTGAAGGTATTGATGATGCACCTTGTAAATATGAGATTTATGATATACTTGAATATTCCTTAGATAATTACAAGGATTGTAATTACTACATGCTTAAATATCTTAAAAGATGCTCTCCACCAAAGGAAGTAACTGATGTCTTGCAGGAGCCTATGGAAGAAGAAATTGCCGAATCTGGAAGCCCATTAGATGAAAAAGAGGAGGAGAGTGATGATCAAGAGGAGGAAGAATGGAGCTACCCATTTCTACCTCCCAATGAGAGTAACTCTTTAACTCATAGTTGTGATGATCATATTGATTCTTTTGAAATATCCCTTTTTGTTGAAATTGATACTTACAATACTTGTGACCTTGATACTACTATGAATGGAACTTGTGAGAATGATAGTGCTACCGTTATTTATGATAATCCTTGCTAATTTGGTAAGTCCTATTATAGTCCTCTATTAATTCAAACTATTGATATGCATGATAATGAGGAAGTTTGTTTAGAAAATTTATATCATAATGCTCTTGATGATGGTCCTCTGTTATTTGATGTTATAAATTATAATGATACTGAAAATAGAATTGCTATAATGTGTCCTATACCTTTTAAGAGTGACCAATCATCTTGTTTTTTTATTGCTAAAAGTGGGAAAAAAGAGGAGCTGATTTTTTATTTTGATCCCACTATTTTTTAGCTTGATATGAATTGTGTGCTTTTAGACCATGACAAACATGCTTTATGTGATAATTATGTTGTTGAGTTTGTTCATGATTCTACTGGAAATAATTATGAGAGAGGAAAATATGGTTGTAGAAATTTTCATGTTACTAAAACACCTCTCCTTTTGTTGAAAGTTTTGAAATTACTCTTGTTCTACCTTCCCATGATTTTTAGTTTGAGTTTCTTTAATTTATTTATTTAGAAGATTCCTATGCATAGTAAGTGGGTTAGACTTAAAAAAAATTATACTTGCTTCTTGATTCTCTCTTTTTCTTAATTCATATTTCTTATGTGAGCATTTTCTCTTTTTATGCCTAGCTAAAAGGCGTTAAAGAAAAGCACTTCTTGGGCGATAAGCCATGGTTTTATTTTTTGCTTTGTTTTTCTCTGTTTTCTTTGGTTCAAGGGGTTGTATACTTATGTAGAAACTCCTTATATCTTTATTTTCATGTTTTAGTTGTGCCAAGTGAAGTTTCTAACGAAAGTTGGAGTTGGTTTTGGATTTCTGCACAGGAAACAGATTTCTGCAGTCCACCGTAAAAAAGCGTGAAAAATCCATAAAGATGAGAATGACCTGATATTTTTTTCTTATTCCTCAGATAATTCCGCAACATTTTCATTCTGTAAGTTTTTCGATTTGAGAAACGTAAGTGCCCCAAAAAAAATCGTCTTTACAGACTGTTCTGGTTTTGGCAGATTCTGCCATTTTTCTCGCATTTGCTCTTGTACGATGTCAAGCGAATTTATTTGCTTCAAGAAACATCAGTGGATATAGCAAATGTTTACAAGTATCAATAGCACTTGTTCCCATACATAAACCATGGATGTTTGATTGTTGCACTAACCCCCTAATAAGAGGTACTCTTTGAGTGTGGTGTGAAGGAAGTTTTCAAGGGTCGAGAGAAGAGGGTGATATAATGTGATCAAGAAAAGTGCAAGGTCAAAGCTTGGGGATGACCCCGTGGTTTGATGTCTACGCATGCTTCTATTCTTGTAGACAGTGTTGGGCCTCCAAGTGCAGAGGTTTGTAGAACAGCAGCAAGTTTCCCTTAAGTGGATCACCCAAGGTTTATCGAACTCAGGGAGGTAGAGGTCAAAGATATCCCTCTCAAGCAACCATGCAATCAAGATACAAGAAGTCTCTTGTGTCCCCAACACACCTAATACAATTGTCAGTTGAATAGGTGCACTAGTTCGGCGAAGAGAGAGTAAAATGCAAATAATATGGATGATAATAAGTGACAATAGAAATCTGAAATAAATATGGCAGCAAGCAAACATGTAGCAGAACAGGCGGAAAACGGTGTTTCAATGCTTGGAAACAAGTCCTAGGGATCCTACTTTCACTAGAGGACACTCTCAACAATGATCACATAATCTTGCGATTCCGGGTAACCGTGTAGGTTTAATGCCAGATCTATTCTTTCTCTCGTATTCCTCAATTTCTTCCTGCATGAGCTTGATGTCAGCCTGGGTTTTTTGGAGGTGTTCTCGAGTTCGAAATAGATGTTGCTGCTGCCTTTGGAGAGCTCGCCTCCGGGCTTCCAGCACTTCAGGGGGCTCGTGTGGTCCCACTGGTGTTTGGAGTAATTCCTGCTCGTCCTGTTCTGACATTGGCGGAACACGGATTTCCTTCGTTTTCTTCTCTGTAGGTTTTACTCCGCTTGCATCTCCTACTTCCGGGCTTTCATTGGCTGGATCAGCCGATTTCTTCTTCCGGAGTTTATACTGGAATTTTTTAGCAGCTTTGTGTTTCTTCTTGGAAGAGGGAGGTTTCTTACAGGGTTCTTCCTCTGTCAGTTCTTTGACATCAGGGTATGTGGGAGAGGTTTCTCCTTCTTCTCTCTCTTCCTCTGGCGGAGGAGTTCTAGGGATTTCCTGACTGTAGGCATCCTTGTTTTCAGCCGGTTTTGCCATCAGTACCTCGTGGAATCACTCTTGAAGAGATTTAACCTTTCTTTCGAAAGCGTCCTCATCTTCGTCTTCGGAATCGAAATTATCTCATCCGGTTTCTGATTCAAACCTCGCCTCAATGGCGGCTAACACGGAATCAGCTTCTGAGTTCGTCGTCATGTTGACGAATGTCGGATCTTCCACCTCTGTTGTGGGATTGTTGTTTTTGCCTCTTGCACGGGATTGCTTTCATCCGTGTTTTCGGCGATCTCGGATTGCACCATGCCGATAAAGTGCGATTTAGCGGTATATCGACGATCTGAGCAAAATCCGGCGTCATAGTCGTCTTCGACTGGGTATAGGGTGGGTGGGATAAATTTGCTTCCACCACAGAATCCCATTGCTTCTGCAGTTAATCCGATAAAAATGTTTGCAGATCCAATCGGTAAAACGCAGGCACTTACCAGATGATTCTGCGCCGGCATGTATGATCCATTGTCGAGGAAGCGCCCGACGTCGTTGTCGAATTCCAAGCTTCCGACAATTATGGTACTACCGATTCCGCCAAGTATCCCCGATCGAAACATAACGCCTGACGTCACTGGCCCCACGGTGGGCGCCAACTGTCGAGACATCGTAGTAGATTTCATAGACGGGGGTGCCATGAGACTACTGATAGAGAAGTGGGGGGACGTGATCGTATGATGAACAATGACACAGGGTTTTACCCAGGTTCGGTACGACGCAGTAATGCGGCGTTTCTACTCCTGCAATCTCACTATTCAGGACTAAAGCCCGGAATATACAGAGTACAATGTGAGGTTAGATTAGCTACTCGTCAAGGATCCACCTCTCAGCGAGTTAGCCTTTTGCTTCTTGTCTATCTTTCTTATCTCCCGTCCGGCTTTATATAATAGCCGGGTTAGGGCTTACATAGAAGGAAACCTAGAAGACTACGGTATGTGCTATCTTGGAAAGTAAGGAAACCGCCTTCTACTCCAAGCCGTATCACGTGGGCCGGGATCCGGGTTCTTCTAGAATCCGGCTTCTGTGTATCAACTTACTGGGCCGCCCAATGGACCGTAGCCCATTACCATTTAGGCCACCCTAGTAATCCGGCACTTTAGACTACCATCTGATATACCCCTAATTGGTATATATCCGACAATCATCATAATCAATATCATCATTTTTACTAGAAAGAGATGTATCAAGCATACAATCATCAGTAGCAAAAGGATTTTCAAAAACATCATCCACAAGCTCAGAGCTTTCTTCATCATCATTGGAAGCAACATGGGTGGTACTAATAGTACAACAATTATCATCATTTTCAGAATTGGTACCAAAGAGATTTTCAATATCAAAAGTATTGTGTTTTTCCCAATCATGATCACTTTCATAAATAACAGGCATAGGAAGACCATCGAGTTCAGACTCATCAAAAACTATAATGGGAGCAACATGCTTAGGGGGAGATACCGTTACCTATCTCCTTTTACTCCTCCTCTTCTTCTTCTTCTTCTTCTTCTTACTCTCTATAGGATGGAGAGGCTTGAAAGTAAGATTCTTCACATACCCTGGTTTATTGTCAGAAACAGTAGAAAGAACTTTGGAGGATTCCTCCTCTTCATTAATAAGGTGAAAACAAATATTATCCCTGTCATATTTTGGTAAATTCTCCTATTTTAATATTTTGTATGTAAGTATTTGTGTGGAAATTATTAACACAATAAAGATGACAACCATGCATGACACTATTCATATCAAGAGCACTCATATCTACCAAAGAAGTTTTTCTTAATAAGTCTTCACACCCCAAAAATAATGTAAGTTCATCATGCTCATTAGGGGTGATCATGTCATCACAATACAAACTTGCAGTACTCATAGGATTCAAAAGGCTACTATCATGGCTTGAGCATTGAAAATTAAAATGACCCACTTTACAACAAAGTTCACAAATAAAAGGATAGAGGGCACAAACTTTTTCAGCAAGATCATTTAGAGCCCTATTCCACATTCTAGTTTTTTCATTCCTATGATGGATACAATATTCTTCTTCGATTTGATTCTTTTCACAAGGTCTAAGTGCTCCACAGAAATTAACATGCTTATAAGAAATAGTACTTTCAGAAGTTTGAGCATGTTTATTGCAATCATTAATAATAATTTCATTTTTCATGCAAGTTTATTTAAAAGGTTCATGATATATGTCCCCATTTTTAGGAAGATAAATATAAGAAGCAAAGTATCTATACCAACCGACAAATATTTGAGGATCAAGACCATATTTAGCATTAAGCTCATGAAAATCATCATTTCAGCATAATTCTTAATGCAATCATACTCATAGTTTATACCTGATTCTTTACCTTTGTTGTTATTCCAATCTTCACTATTGATTCGAATTCTCTCAAGAAGATCCCACTTAGCTTCAACCTTCTTGCTACAAAAAGAACCCTCTGAATAGGCATCTATAACATCATTTCAATGTCCTGAAAGACTTGAATAAAAATTAGTAACAATTATTTCCTCAGGAAGCTCATGGTTAGGATATTTGACTATTAATGTTTTCAGTCTTCCCCAAGCTTGGGCAATGCTTTCTCCATCATGAGGCCAAAAAATATAAATGTAATTCCTATCGAAATATAGTTCATGAGAAATATAAAATTTAGAGTAAAAGAGAGATTCAAGTTCCTTCCACTCCAAATTATGACGATCATCTAGTAGTTCATACCACTCCCTTGCTTTGTCCTCAAGTGACAAAGGGGATAGCCTTCTATTAACTTGGTCCGTTGAGATACCTGCACACTTGAATAACTCGCATAATTCATACATAAAGTGTAAATGATCACTAGGATGGACAGTTCCATCTCCAAAATAACGGTTATCCATGACAAGTTCAACAATGTTCTTGGGTATTTTCAAAGCAATGCTTTCAGTAGGAGGATTTCAAATATCACAAGCATCATTAGGTTTATCACATATGGGAGATAAAGTATCATCAGAGCAAATTTTCTCTTCTAAAGTTGGAAAACTAAAAAAATTATAAAAACTAGCTTCCCCAAGCTAAGAATTTTCCATAGTACTAGAAATAATGGTATCCAAATAATTAATGCTAATAACATTGCTACTAGAATGCAAATAAAGCTCTCTCATATTTTTTTTGTTTTCCATTAAGACTAACTAGTAAAAATAGAAACAAGAAACAAAAAGATATAATTGCAGAATCTAAAGGAAATAACTTCGAGCACTCACACCCGAGGATGTGAGTACCTTTTACCTTACCTCCCTGACAACGGCGCCAGAAAAGAGCTCTATGTCTATGCACGCTTCTATTCTTGTAGACAATGTTGGGACTCCAAGTGCATAGGTTTGTAGAACAACAGCAAGTTTCCTTTAAGTGGATCACCCAAGGTTTATCGAACTCAGGGAGGTAGAGGTCAAAGATATCCCTCTCAAGCAACCCTGCAATCAAGATACAAGATGTCTCTTGTGTCCCCAACACACCCAATACAATTGTCAGTTGTATAGGTGCACTAGTTCGGCGTAGAGAGAGTAAAATGCAAGTAATATCGATGATAATAAGCGATAATAGCAATCTGAAATAGATATGGCAGCAAGCAAACATGTAGCTGAACAGGCGGAAAATGGTGTTTCAATGATTAGAAACAAGGCCTAGGGCTCCTACTTTCACTAGAGGACACTCTCAACAATGATCACATAATTGAATAACTAGATATCTTATCTTCTCTTCACTATGCTACTCTTAACCCTCTCCGGTTGGATAACGGACACTAATCATTGTGTAGGGATGAAAAAATCATTCCTTAAAGTAAGCATTCCCATGTCTAGTTAACCCCATGCTATCACTATGAGCACCCTAGAAGGTACTAGACAAACACCACAATTCATAGAGGAGACACACACGATGTGCACACTGTCACCTTCACACCGCGGGACAAGGTGACTCCAAAGTTCATATTAATAAAGCACTTGAGTAGCAAAATATGAAGAGTAACATCTACGAATTCTAATAGATTACAAACCTCATGATCACATATAGATCACACCATGGGAGAGACAGATGAACCACATAGCTACCGGTAGAGCCCCTCAACCCCGGGGGGGAACTACTCCCTCCTCATCATAGGAGACACCAACGGCAATGGATATGGCGGTTGAGTCGATGGAGATGGTTCCGGGGGCACTTCCCTGTCTCGGCAGGGTTCGAGAACAGAGATCTGTCCCCCGAAACTTGTCGGTGGCGGCGGTGGAGCTACGGATGTATTTTATGGAAAAGGTCAATTTTTTAGGGTTTTCCCTCGGGGGAGTATAAATAGGTGATAGGGCGATGCCTGGGGGTGTCCAGGGGGCCCACACCACCAGGTGGCACGGCCAAGGGAGGACCCGCGCCACCCTGTGGCCTCCCTCCAGGGCTCTTCGGGACTTCTGGAAGCTTTCGGGACTTCTAAGACTTCTGGCTTTCGTCGGGTCCAATTCCGAGAATATTTCCAGAACAACTTTTGTGAAATCAAAATCAGCAGAAAACAGAGAACTGGCGCTTGGCATCTTGTTAATAGGTTAGTCCCGGAAAACATGTAAAAATTCTATAAAGAAGCGAGAAAACATGTAGCAATTGGCGTAATATCAACATGGAACATCAGAAAATTTAGATACGTTGGAGACGTATCATGGTTCATCCCAGCAATATCTAAGAAGACTCAAGCATCTAAGCTTGGGGATGCCCAAGGCATCCCCTTCTTCATCAACAATTTATCAGGTCACTTCTAGTGAAACTATATTTTTATTCGGTCACATCATATGAAATTTTCTTGGAGCATCTGTTTGTTTTTCTTTTGTTTTCCTTTTTGAAATAAATATCATTGGAACCTAGCATCCTTGTTTGGGAGATAGACACGCTCCGCTTTTTCATTTGAATACTCGTTATGCTCGTATTCTTAGTTTTTCTTCTAGCTGCTGCAATATTCCTGTTTAGCTCATGTTTTTATTGCATCTCTTATTCAGAGTTGTTAGTTTTAGTAAAGTTATGTGGGTAGTCTCATGTTTTCTTTCTGTATCATTTAGAGAGTTTTTGTTAAAACATATTTTGTATGGTGCATGTTGGGAAAAGAAACTGCTGCATGTAATAGAATTTATAATGATGCAAATAGAAGCTTGTATAGACTGTGGCTAGACTTTTTCATATCATGCTATATGTTATTTTAATTCTAAATCCTAGTGGTTATTTTGTAGCATGATTTGTCTCAAATAACTCAGAGTGTTTAAAGTTCCATTGAAAGAATCATGAGTTGTTCTTGTCATATTGAAGCATAAATTTGTGGTGTTCTCCTTTGAATGTTTTATTTGGTTGACTTGGCGCATGCTTACACCATGTTTGTGACTACAAACTAGTCACCTATAGCCTCTATGATCATTTAGTTTTTTAACTTGTGGTACCACTTATGCTTTGATTAATGATGTTTTTGTCGCTATGCATGATTATGGCCTTTATGCTCTCTTGATTTGTCGCTCCTAGTCTTTTGCTAGCCTCCACCTGTAATGAGTATGAGCTCTACTCGTGCATCCAACTCCCAAAAATCAAAGTATGCCAAATGTGTCCACCATACCTACCTACATGTGGTATTTAAACGCCACTCCAAAGTAAATTTCTCATGTGTTACCTTTAAAACTTTCAAAATTACTCTTGTTTTATGCTCCTGTTTTAGCTAACGAGGGTGTAAATAGAGAATCTTTTTCTCACTTGTTGATTGCACTTTCACACCCTAAACTAGTGACTTTATCCGCTTATCCAATTGATAGAAGAGCTGGCAGCGGGGTTCCCAGTCCCAAATTAATACAAACAAATTCTCTTCACTATTTTTCCCCCTGAATTATCAGTCAAAGCATAGTTGTGGAAACAAAAGAGAAAGAGGGATGACCTTCTACACCAGTTGCGTCCTTAAATGGGAGCCGCTCTTGTGAAGTCTAGTTGGCTTGTCACGTACTGTATTTTCTGTTTACCATTGACATAAGCATACACCTCTCTAAAAAAATAGACACTCCTCCACGGTATGTGATTGTTGGCTGACACCCGAGGATTCGGTTAGCCATGGTTTGTGAAAGATGGTTTGGAGGAGTTTTGACGGGGGGATGATAACCCGGTAGGCCAAACTCCAAGGAGTAACCCGGCCCAAAGGACGCTGTGCAAGATCCGGCTAAAGATAAGGAAGCCTATAAAGGCCCAAGCTTGTAGGCCCAGTAACCCGGATTGTGGGTTATGGTAGAAGAAAGTTAGGGTTCGTGCGCCGTGTCCGGGTAGGATCCAGGATGCGCCTTGGAGAATAAGCCAAGGGGTACGGGTGCTTTATAAACCGACCCCCAGGTCTAGTTTAGGCAGAGATCTAAGAACCCTAGCAATATCGCTTGATATCGAGCATCCAGTGTAATCCCAGAGTTGAGTTATTGTATCAAGATCGGAGACTCGGCGACTTTGATTGCCGGCTACCAGATCGAATTGCACCATGTTTTCCTCTGAGCTAAACCCTCTCCCAAACGCCTGTGTCGTCTTGCCCCAAGATCAGTTACCCCCGGTAACATCTGCCGTGATTATCCCACGACAGTTGGCGCCCACCGTGGGGCCTGCGTCCAAAGGTGTTTACATCACGGGAGAAGCTCGGAAGAGCATGGAGAATCTTGTCATCGGCGAAATCTACATCGACCGCAAAGGAGAAAAGATGGTGGACGATTCCGGCTGGGGGCCAGAGTCGGATCATCTCGAGTCCGGATCTATGGTGACGGTCGGCCGGATCAACATCTTCGTCGGTATGGTACGAACGCCTAATTTAAAAGTACAGTATCATGTGCATACTACAGGAACTTCTAGCAGGGACAAAGAGACATTAAAGCAAGCGGCAAACTCGGTTTCGTCGGCCGCGCCGGGATACCTTAGATGGGCAGAACAAGAGGTAACGTGGAGTAGAAGAGATCATCCGGAAAAAGTAGAGGCGTCCAGGAGTCTTGGCGTTGGTGGTCGCTCCACAGGTTAATGGTTACGAACTGAAGAGGGTCCTGATGGACGGTGGAAGTAGCATCAACATCCTTTATTGGGAAACCTTCTTACGGATGAGTCTCAGAGAGTCCCAGTTACAGAAAAGTTCGACAATCTTTCATGGGATCGTGCCAGGTCACTCGGCGAGCCCCGAGGGAAAGATCACTTTGGAGGTATCTTTTGGAGAATCGACGGATAATTATCGAGTTGAGTGGCTCACGTTCGAGGTGGTCAAATTGCGCAGTCCTTATCAACGCGCTGTTCGGAAGACCGGCTTACGCCAAATTCATGGCTAGGCCGTGCTACGTGTATTTGCAGTTGAAGATCCCGGGTCCTAAACGGACCATCACCATATATGGGAACCGGGATCTAGCGGCCGAGTGTGACGAAGGAGATTCGGTTATGGCTGAGCAAGCATGCAGAAAGGAAGAGCTCGAATATTATCGGTCTCAAGTAAATCCGGATGATAGAACAGCCTTGAAAAAGCCGAATACCGAGGATGAGAGAGCAAAATTCAAGGCAGCACAAGACACCAAGAAGATAGATTTTTGTCGAAGGTGTTCCACTAAGCAGTTACTATAGGGTCTAACTTGGGAAAAGAGCAGGAGGAAGCGCTTGTGGAGTTTATTCGTTCAAATGCGGATGTGTTCGCCTGGACGCCTAGCGACATGCCGGGTATCCCTACAGAGCTGGCCGAGCACAGTTTGCATGTGGATCCCAAGTCCAGGCCCGTGAAGCAGGGTTTGAGGAAAATGAATGAGGAAAGAAGGAAGGCTATAGGCGAAGAGATCGCTCGGCTATTGGCAGCCGGCTTTATCATGGAAGTATTTCACCCGGATTGGTTGGCGAACCCGGTTCTAGTGATGAAGAAGACCAACGAGTGGAGGATGTGCATTGATTTTACGAGTCTCAACAAACATTGCCCAAAGGATCCGTTCGCGCTACCAAGGATAGATCAGATCATAGATGCAGTAGCTGGAAGCGATCTATTATGCTTCTTGGACGCATATTCCGGGTATCATCAGATAAAGCTCAAGAGGGAGGATTGGGAGAAAACATCATTCATAACCCCTTTTGGGGCCTTCTGTTATAAAACTATGACGTTTGGATTGAAGAACGCCGGTGCAACTTACCAACGGTGTATTCAAAAGTGCTTCGAGGACCAAATCGGACGCAACGTCCATGCCTATGTGGATGATGTGGTCATCAAGACCAGGAAGGCGGAGACATTTATCGATGATCTAAAGGAGACGTTCAAAAACTTGAGGAGGTACCAGATGAAGCTTAACCCGACAATGTGCGTGTTCGGAGTTCCAGCTGGGAAATTACTCGGCTTCATAGTTTCCGAGAGAGGAATCGAGGCAAACCCGGATAAAATCAAGGCCATCCAGAGTCTGAAAAAACCGGAAAATTTGAAGCATGTTCAAAAGCTCACGGGCTGCGTAGCAGCCTTGAGCCGATTCATATCAAGACTCGGAGAAAAGGCAATACCCTTGTACCGGCTCTTGCGGAAATCAGATAAATTCGTGTGGGATCAAGAGGCGGATGAGGCGTTTGAGGCACTAAAGAAGCAGTTATCTGAAGCACCAGTACTAGCGGCGCCGGGTCCTAAAGAGCCTATGTTCCTATACGTGGCAGCTGGCCCCCGAACCGTCAGCGCAGTAGTTGTTGTGGAGCGCAAAGAGGATGGGAAAGGTTACCCGGTTCAGAGACCAGTTTATTACGTCAGCGAGGTATTATCAGAAGTAAAGCAGCGCTATCCACATTGGCAAAAGTTGGTGTTCGGGGTCTTTATGGCCAGCCGGAAGTTGAAGCCGTATTTCCAAGAACATCCCATAACAGTGGTTAGTTCAATACCAATGTCGGATATCATCAGAAACTCGGACGCGACGGGAAGAATAGCCAAGTGGGCAATAGAGATGGGGGATTATCACATCAACTACGAACCCAGGTCAGCAATCAAGTCCCAAGCTTTAATTGATTTCGTTAACGACTGGACACATACAGGCATGACTGCGACGGTTCCAAATTCCGAGTCATGGATCATGCACTTCGATGGATCTAAGCAATACGAGGGATCAGGAGCTGGGGTGGTGCTAACGTCACCCAAAGGAGATAAATTAAGTTACGTACTACAAATTCACTTCGACTGTTCCAACAACGTGGCCGAGTATGAGGCCCTATTGCACGGCCTAAGGGCAGCTAAGGAGATGAACGTCAAGAGGATACGGTGTTTCGGAGATTCGGACCTTGTGGTACAGCAGGTATCAGGAACTTGGGATAGAAAGGACGCAACTATGGCAGCATACCGCAGGGAAGTTGATAGGGTTGCAGGATGTTTTTCCGGGTATGAGGTGGAGCATATAGACAGAAGAAAGAATGAGGCAGCCGACGCGCTCGCTAGACTCGGCTCGCGCAGAGAGCCGGTTCCACCTAACGTTTTCCTGGACGAATTATGGCGACCATCAGTTAAAACCGAGTCAGAGGAGGAATTGGCAAATCAAGACCCGGATTCAGGACTTGTGGCTACTGTACGCACTGTTCCCGAATGGACAGAACCGTTTTTGGCCTACCTATCGCGAGGCGAGTTACCACAGCAGGAGGTATTAGCAAGGCAAATTTTGAGGCGAGCAAAGGGATACTCTATCATCAACGAGGAACTATATAAGAGAAGCGCAGCAGGGGTATTTTTGCGCTGCGTAGCGCCAGAAGAAGGCCGACAGATTCTCAAGGAAATACATGAAGGCGACTGTGGACATCACGCATCCACAAGATCTCTCGTGGCTAAAGCTTATCGACACGGATTTTTCTGGCTCACGGCTCTAGCAGATGCGGAGCGATTGGTAGCAAGGTGTGACAGATGTCAAAGGTACGCTCGCCAAACCCATGTGCCGGCTATGGAGTTGCGGACCATCCCGTTAACTTGGCCGTTCGCTGTCTGGGGTATGGACATGGTTGGCCCCTTTCATATGTCACCATGCAAGAAGACACATCTGTTGGTGGCTATTGATAAGTTTACCAAGTGGGTTGAGGTTATGCCAGTTACTAATTGCGAATCAGCCACAGCAGTCAAGTTCCTGAAGAGGATTATCTACCGGTTCGGGTATCCCCACAGCATAATTACCGACAATGGAACCAACATGTCCCTTGGTGAGATGGAGAAGTTCTGTGGCAACAATGGAATCCGACTTGACGTCGCGTCAGTGGCTCATCCGCAGGCCAACGGACAAGTGGAGAGGGCAAATCAAGAATTGCTACGCGGGTTAAAGCCAAGACTACGAGTCCCCTGTATCAGGGCAGCTGGCGCATGGGTCGAAGAACTCCCTTCTGTGGTTTGGGGCATCAATACTACGCCTAATAGATCTACTCAGATGACACCCTTCTTCATGGTCTATGGCGCGGAGGCAGTACTACCGAGTGATATTATCCATGATTCACCACGAGTGTCAGCATACGTCGAAGTGGAGAATGAAAAAACCCGGCAAGACGCCGTGGATATGTTAGAACAGCAAAGGGAACAAGCCCTGGAAAGATCAGCCATATATCAGCAGGATTTACGAAGGTATCATAGCCGGCACGTGAAAACCCGGGTCTTCCAGGAAGGAGACCTGGTTTTGCGCCTGGTACAGTCAAACGAAGGAAAGCACAAATTATCACCACCTTGGGAAGGACCGTTTATCATAAGCCGGAATTTGCATAATGGGTCATACTACTTGATAGATGCAAGGGAAGAGTCGACCACAGTTAATGACACTGCTCACACCACTTCATCTATGCAAGAAAGAGACAGACCGTGGAACGTAGCTCAGCTACGTCCATATTATACTTAGCAAAAATTGTATTGGCATTGAATGGTGTAATAGGCAGCAGGTTTTCAGACGCACTCTTTTCCTATCCAGGGTACCTTTGGGGACTGGACGGGTTTTTAATGAGGCGGCTTGCTGACCTAGATTTTTCATATCAAGTAAAGAGGTGATTATCAAGAAAAGAGATGGTTATTATCAGGTTATGTACTCTCAATATGATGCGTATATCTAGGTCTTGGGGGCTGGTCGCTTGAATAGCACAGTTACAAACTCAAAGACCCGGCCATGATGCCTATGAGTTATAAGGGCCGATTACTTGCAAACGAGTACGGCTACAATCTTATAACCGGACAAAGAAGTCCAAATTCCTTGGCTATTCTTACTTAAGCTCGATGTGACTCGCATTAAAGTGGCATGATTCGTTCGCTTACGATTACAGTCAGTCATGAAACCCGACGGGGCTTGAGTGGCTACGTTTTCGTATGGATGTAACAACATGGTATCCACGCGAAAGCCGGCTTACAGTACAAGATAGTCAAAAGGGTCATCTAAACCACAAGTTATGCAGAGTACAAGGCTAAACAGCTGGAAACTCAACGATTACTAAGCATAACTTCAAATCCCATGTGAAACAAATCAGGGATCTTTGTGAATTTAGCGGTAGGCAGATCGTTCCCCTTTCAAGATCAAGTGTCCTAGACTTGGAGATCCGGGTCTGGGTGACTTGAAATCTTGAAAAGAGAAAAATTGCTTATTTGTAGAATTCCAAAAACCCAAATATTCGAGTCGTGGGGACTTGGGGACTTAGAAGCAAATCCGCTTGTCAATACCCATGAGACCCGGAAATCGAGTTTTCACAAAAGGAACAGTAAAGAAAGCCGGATATCGAGAACAGATGAGCTCAATAATGGATAAACTTAAAAAGGCCGGAAGAGGCATAGAGTATATCAAGACCTTAGCGTGCATTACAAAAATCTCGGCGAAAAGATATCAAAGGTGCACAGGCGCACCACCCAAAATATAATTGTTTAAACAGCATGTTGACCGACCGGTGCATAAGAAGAGGCATTGGAGATCAGATATCACTCGGCGTTCATCTTGGCCTTGCCCTTGCCATCATTGGTGGTAGCAGCAGCACCCGGATCAGCGGTACCAGCCCGTGCAGGAGGTGGGACGACTGGTGTCGAGGTAGCGGGGGCAGAGCCGGCTTCAGCTTGCTTCTTTGCATCCTCCGCCCTCAACGCAGCAGCTTCCTCCTTCCACCGAGCCAGCATATCATACGGCTCGGGAAGATCCGACTTAATTGCTACACCAACAGCATCATATGCTGGAACAAGGATATTAACGTCCAGTTCATCAGCGATCACGCTGGCCGGGTAACGGACCTCCTTCTGGACGGCCTGAAAATCCTTCACTGAGAACTTGGATCCATCAAGATTGAACTCTGGGAAGCCGCCCATGAGCTTCGCTAGTTCGAGCTTGGGAAAATAAGCCTTGGCGAGTGCAAGCCCCCGGGTCATTCCAACCCAGCAAGACGAGCGTTTCCAGTGCCAAATCCACTCAGGAATAGTGGAGAAGGCATCCAGCATCCTCTTCAGATCAACATGCCCTCTACCCGGCCACCGCAAATCCTCCAGGATCCATTTGGTTCCGGCACATAGCTGCCGGAGAACACTCTTCATGGTTTTCAGCTTGGCGATGTCATCCTCTTCCGGCATGGTTTCGTCCGGGCCTGAAGGAATGGAAACGTAAGTCGGGAAAACCGTTGTTATCTATCAAAAGGGTAAACCCGGAGGAGGAAACGTACCAAGTAAAGCACGATATGTGTCTGATATTTGGACGGAAAGGCTTGTTAGATCATCTTCGGCTTTGTGAGCCCTTTTCCTATATTTCCTCATTATCAGCCTGTTCCTCCTGGCCTCAGCTTCGGCTGCTTCACGCAAAGCTACCTCCTTTTCGATGAGCTTGGTGGCGTCTGCCAGTTTCTCCTCAGATTGAGTCACGAAAGACTGCACGCGTGCAAACAAGGATCAGTCGGGTAGAGGAGCAAGTTATCAGGCGCTTGTATAATAAAGTCCCAAGCGAATTATGAATCAATTCACTCGGAACTTGGGGACTGGACAAGGGCACAAGCAACATTAGTCGGATTTACCTCGTGCTTGGCTATTAAAGCTCCCAAGATGTTTTCTTCATTAGCCCTTAAAGTGCGCAGGGTTTCCAGCATCTGGGCAAACGTCAGTTCTTCGGATCGAGTACCAGAAGAGCCGGCAGCTTGGTCACCTGGTGGGGGGGCTCTCCCCGCCCTTTGAGTCGAGACCCGGACAGTTTGAGTACCCGGGTTGGGAGAACCCATCCTTGTATCCAGAACCTCGATCTCCTCGTCTACCGGTTCCGATGAGGAAGGAGATCCGGCGGCTCGGGGAAGCGGATTGTTTGGAGGGTCTTGTTCTTGGTTATTCGCCGTATCACCGCCAGTCGCGGCGTCTGCGTTATCAGTCGGCTTCTCCACCCGACGGTCATCTGTTTCTACATTTTCCGGGTCACTGACGGTGACTTTAGTGCTGAAAGAAAGATGAGAAAAGGCAGTTATTAGTTATGGCGGTGGCTTGAGTGGAAATTGGTCAGACGTAAAAGGAAATCATGTAACAAAAACTTACCCAGCATTCACGGTGTAATCCGGCGGGAGCTCGCCGCTGGAAGCAGATGAGGTTGTCACAGGGACCACTAGCGGAACCCGGAATTGCCCGGCACGAGGGTGGTTAGGAGAAGGGTGGCGTTGAGGAGAGTCGGAAGGACGAGACGGAGGAGCGCTGGCACGAGGGACCGAGGGGGTAGAGATGCCCGGGTTAAGGGGATCTTCACCCGGGGAGCTCCGAGTTACTCTGCGCTTGGCTGGGAAAGAATCCTTCAAGCACGATGAATTTGATAATTGATGGTTAAGTCGTCGCATGGCGTCAAAGGAGTAGGGTTCAGAGGATAATGAGGAAAAAGGAACCTTGGACACTGCTCCCCTGGCCTTCCTCTTGGCTCCGACTGTTGCCTCTTGGTCAGACTCGGTTGCCTCCGGATCATCCTCGTTGGTCCCACCTTCATCCTCCAGCCCTGCGAACCGGGTGTGTGTTCGTTGGAAAAAAGGTAAACGGGAGGAAAATAATACAAGTAAAGATATACAAATTCTGTGCAAATACCTTCACTCTCATCAGCCGGCTCGTCCTCTTCTTCCGGGTCTCTGGAAGGGGGGAAGGGTTCAACTCTCCAGAAAGGGTCATCAGCCTAAGACAAAAGAATGAGATCAAGGGTTAGAAGCTGTATCAAGTCAAAATGTGGAAATAAGTTATGAATGTCGGGTATTACCGCTGGAGCCGGGTTTTCCCGAGTAAACGGGGGTAACCCGGTGATGCCCTTTATCACCTCCAGTTTCTCTGTTAAGAAGCCCTTGATGGTCTTGTTAGTATCGCCGGTCGCAAAGCTCTTGGTGGAGTAGCGGAGTGCATCTGTGGTGTGCCCCGAATACTCGCACATCAATTTGGTGCGGATGGAGTTGGGTTGGATCCGAAAATCAACCCATGTTTTTACTAAATTTAGCCCGAGGAGGCCTTGGGCTGAAAGGATGGCTATCTTGGCTAATGAGGGAAGGATCGCCTCCCTGTCTGAGTCTGGCGCAAAGGCATTGAAAGACTCGGAAGGTTCGAGGAGGTTTTCCGAGTAACCCGGCAGTTTCTTTTCGCCGTCTGGGGAGGTATCGTGGCAGTAAAAGAAAGACAGCTGCCAATGTTTGACGTGGGAGTTTAAATTGAGAGTTGGCATCGGTGAATTCTTGCGGCGTTGGATGGATACCCCGCTGCAAGTAAGAAGTGCTCCGTCACCACTTTCGCGGCACGGCTTGCACTGGAATAGTTCGATAAAGAGAGTCAGACTTGGCGGTATGCACAAGTACGACTCAGATAGAACGATGAAGTGGGTAATATTCAACATAGAGTTAGGCCCTATGTCGAATACCCGGAGGCCATAATGACTCAAGACCTCCCTGAAGAAAGGGTGACCCGGAGGACGAAATCCCCGGGTCACGTGTTCTACGAAGCAGATTACCTCGTTATCAGCGGGTGTGGGCCGGGTCTCGTTGCCCGGCGCCCTCCAGTGAATGTCCTTCTAAGAAGGGAGAATTCCTAATTCGGCTAGCTCGTCTAACTTGGCCTTCGTAGCTGTGGAACGCCCCCAGTTGGCAGATATGGTTTGGGTAGTCCTCGCCTGAGTCGGCTGTTTTCCTTGTCGTTTGGGAGCCATGGGATCAACCTGCAAAGCACAAGAGAAAGAGGCATAGGAAATAAGACCCGGGAGTGTTGGATTATCCGAGCATAAGGTATCAAGACAGTATGAAGCCAAAAATTATCCGGGTATCACGCTATGAGGTGGAGATTACAAGGTATCCGGGTGTTAAGTACAATTGTGGAAATTATTGGTCACTTACGTATGGAAAAGCATTTGGGGAAGATGGATGGTTGCCCATGTGTATACTGCAAGCAAAATAGCTGGAAAAGGAGGGTTTTCCGGGTGTTAACGCGATGAGCGGAAAATTAAGGAGGAATGGATCTAGATGGGAAAGTTTGCGAGCGATTTTACAGGAGATTTGGTGATTAGTAATGGTAGGAGGATGAGTTGTAACTATCTAGCAGGTGGTTAAAGGAGTTGGCAAGCATCGAATCGATCTAATTTGATGCAATCGGAAAAATGATTCACGGGTTGACCTAGATCCGATCTTGGATGAATTGAAAAATTGCGAGGCCAAATTAAAGTGGCTGCAAGAGGCTTACCGGAGAGATTGGAGTCTAGCGCGGCAGTGGCGAGAGGCGTGGCTTGAATGCCCCTTTGCGGCTCTTGGCGCGGAGAACGAAGGTGCGGCAGTCTAGCGCGGCCGGCGGCGACTTGGCTTCGATGGCGAGCGCAAGCTCCTTGCGGTGGCGCTGCGAGGGTGTACGGAGCAATGAAGGAAAGGGAAAGCTGAGGCGTAGTGATGGGTTTGAGGTTACCCTCTGAGTACTATTTATAAGGCGAGGGTGGTTCTATCTCAACGGCCAGAAGCCGGAAATCGTGGGGTGGTGGTTATCCACGTGGATTCTGCAAGATATGCGCAAGTATTGGGCAAAGCATCTGGACAAGAGAAAGAAGGAAATCCACTCCGTGATATCAGGATCGATTATCGAGTATGGAATCTTGGCGTTTTTATTAGGGTTTGGACCTGGAAAATTAAAAAGTGCTTGGAGGAAAAACCCGGGTTACTACATGGCCACCATGGAGTAAGGCCTAGCTGAATATCAAAGCATCTTAACCCGGCCTCCATATGCATGTGTGTTTGATATCTTTGCAGGGAATAGCGAGCGCTTCAAGGAGGATCCATGAAGCCCAGGCTATTCTGGGGACTACTGACGGGGGGATGATAACCCGGTAGGCCAAACTCCAAGGAGTAACCCGGCCCAAAGGACGCTGTGCAAGATCCGGCTAAAAATAAGGAAGCCTATAAAGGCCCAAGCTTGTAGGCCCAGTAACCCGGATTGTGGGTTATGGTAGAAGAAAGTTAGGGTTCGTGCGCCGTGTCCGGGTAGGATCCAGGATGCGCCTTGGAGAATAAGCCAAGAGGTACGGGTGCTTTATAAACCGACCCCCAGGTCTAGTTTAGGCAGAGATCTAAGAACCCTAGCAATATCGCTTGATATCGAGCATCCAGTGTAATCCCAGAGTTGAGTTATTGTATCAAGATCGGAGACTCGGCGACTTTGATTGCCGGCTACCAGATCGAATTGCACCATGTTTTCCTCTGAGCTAAACCCTCTCCCAAACGCCTGTGTCGTCTTGCCCCAAGATCAGTTAGCCCCGGTAACATCTGCCGTGATTATCCCACGACAAGTTTCAAACATTTTATACCATTGTTTAATAAAATAAAAATTTCTAGCACATGAGTGATCCCTGCTTCCCTCTGCGAAGGGCCTTTCTTTTACTTTTATGTTGAGTCTCCATATTTTAACTTTATGCAAAGTTGAGAGAGATAGTTGTCATTCTGAGTTTAATGTACATTTGTCCCAGAAACATTATTAATGAATTCATGATGTGTTATTACTTATTCTCAAATTATTTGTTCTAGTCTTCCTCATGAACTTTGAAGGTGTCCTGGCATTTATGTTTTGCCCCACTCTTAAAGGGCAAGCGAAATATCACTTTGCTATGTTATCTCTATGCTTGAAACAAACGTAAAACTTTCAGTGCATTATTATTCATGATCTTTAATTTGTGTTACTTCTCATGATGCCAAGTGATTGCTATGTTTTATTGCTAGAATTATATCTAGCATGCTTGTGTTTAAAGTACTATGATCTCAGCTTACTTATACTTTTACAATATAGATGATCAAGTTTATGTTGGTAGCTTGTCACCTCAGAAATTATGTGTTTTTATCGTTTACCTACTCGAGGACGAGTAGGAACTAAGCTTGGGGATGTTGATACGTCATAAACGTATCCTTAATTTCTGATGTTCCATGTTGTTTTCATGTTATTTCCTACATGTTTTCTATACACTTTATGTCATTATTATCGATTTCCGGGACTAACATATTGACAAGATGCCATAGAGCCAGTTCCCTATTTTCTATTGTTTTTAGTTTCAGAAAAGTTGTTTCTAGAAATATTCGCGAAATTGGAAAATTTGAAGCCGGAAGTCTTTGAATTCCCGAAGGTTCCACGGAGTCCCAAGAGGCCTGGAGAGGGGCCACAGGGGGGCCACACCAGAGAGCGGCGCCCCAGGTCCCGCCTAGGGGTGGTGTGGGCCCCTCGGGCGACCACCGCCATCGCCCTTTCGCCTATATAATCGCCCCGATACGTGAACCCTAAAGAGACCCTACTTTTTCCCGAGAAACACCCGAGGCCACCGTTATCGTCATCCCGAGATCGGGAGGGTTCTAGAGCTCTCCCCAGCATCCAGCCAGGAGGGAAATTCATCACCGGGAGGGTCTACACCACCATGCCCTCCTCCGAAGTTATGCGTGAGTAGTTCATCCCTGGACTACAGGTCCATAGCAGTAGCTAGATGGTTGTATCCTCCACTTTATGCCTCATGTTTTTATATCGTGAGCTTCCCTACATGACCGAGATCAACTTTATGTAATGCTACATGATGGGGGGATAGTAACCCGGTAGGCCCACTTCAAGATATAATCCGGCCCGAGGTGTGCTGAGTGATATCCGGCTTAGGGTAAAGAGATTACCGGAAGGCCCAAAGGCTTGTAAGATTTGTAACCCGGATTGTGGGCTGCGGTAAGGGAAGTTAGGGTTTGTATGTGGAGTTCGGGTAGGACTCGAGATGTGCCTTGGAGGGCAAGTTAGGGGTGTACGGGTGCTTTATAAACCGGCCCCTAGGTTTAGTTTCCCAGAGATTCAAGTCATAGTTGTAACATCTGTTATCGAGTATCCAGCATAATTCATATTAAGATCCGGCGAGTTATTTTCCGGTTCTTAGATTGCTTTCCGCCATGTCTTCCTTCGAGCTAAACCCTCTCCCGAATACCTGTGTCGACTTGCCCCAAGATCAGTTACCCCCGGTAACATCTGCCGTGATTATCCCACGACAGTTGGCGCCCACCGTGGGGCCTGCGTCCAAAGGTGTTTACATCACGGGAGAAGCTCGGAAGAACATGAAGAACTTTGTTGTCGGCGAGATCTACTCCAATGACGAAGGAAAAAGGATATGCTATTATCAATGGAGAGTTGTACAAGAGAAGTGCGGCAGGAGTCTTTTTGCGCTGTGTGACACCAGAAGAAGGCCGACAGATCCTTAAGGAGATCCATGAAGGTGATTGCGGGCATCATGCGTCCACAAGGTCCCTTGTGGCCAAGGCCTATCGGCATGGGTTCTTCTGGCTCACAGCTCTAGCAGATGCGGAACGGATAGTGGCAAGGTGCGACGGATGTCAAAGGTACGCTCGCCAAACTCATGTGCCGGCTATGGAGTTACGGACCATCCCATTAACTTGGCCATTCGCTGTTTGGGGTATGGACATGGTTGGCCCCTTCCATATGTCACCTTGCAAGAAGACGCACCTTTTAGTGGCTGTTGATAAGTTTACCAAATGGGTGGAGGTTATGCCGGTCACCAATTGCGAAGCGGCCACAGCAGTCAAGTTCCTGAAAAGAATTATATACCGGTTCGGATACCCCCACAGCATAATTACCGACAATGGAACCAACATGTCCCTTGGAGAGATGGAAAAATTTTGTGGCAGCAATGGAATCAGGCTTGATGTAGCATCAGTGGCACATCCGCAAGCCAACGGGCAAGTGGAGAGGGCGAACCAAGAGCTACTTCGTGGATTGAAGCCAAGACTGAGGGTTCCTTGTATCAGGGCCGCTGGGGCATGGGTTGAAGAACTTCCTTCCGTGGTCTGGGGTATCAACACTACACCTAACCGATCCACCCAGATGACACCTTTCTTCATGGTCTACGGCGCAGAAGCGGTATTACCAAGCGACATCATTCATGATTCACCAAGAGTGACAGCTTATGTGGAAGTAGAGAACGAGAAGACCCGGCAAGACGCCGTGGATATGTTAGAAGAACAAAGGGAGCAAGCCTTGGAAAGGTCAGCCATATATCAGCAGGACTTGCGAAGATATCATAGCCGGCGGGTGAAAAGCCGGGTCTTCCAGGAGGGAGACTTGGTCCTGCGCTTGGTTCAGACAAACGAGGGAAAGCACAAACTATCGCCACCATGGGAAGGACCTTTCATCGTAAGCCGGAGTCTGCATAATGGGTCATATTACTTGATAGATGCAAGAGAAGAATCGGCCACAATCAACGACACTGCTCACACTACTGCACCTATGCAAGAGAGAGATAGACCATGGAACGTGGCTCAGCTACGTCCGTACTATACTTAGCAGAAAACGATGTAACAGGCAGCAGGTTTCAGACGCACTCTTTTCCTATCTGGGGCACCCTTGGGGACTGGATGGGTTTTTAATGAGGCGGCTTGCTGACCTAATTTTCTCATATCAAATAAAAAGGAGGTTATCAGGAAAAGAGGCAATTGTCATTTATACGGTGTGCATATTTAGGTCTTGAGGGCTGGTTGCTCCTATAAGCACAGCTGCAAACTCAAAAAAGACCCGGCCTTGATGCCAATGAGTTATAGGGGCCGTCACTCGAAAAAACGAGTGCGGCTACAATCTTATAACCGGACAAAGAAGTCCAAATTTCTCGGCTATTCTTACTTAAGCTCGATGTGACTCGCAACAAAGTGGCATGATTCGTTCGCTTACGATTAATGTCGGTCATGAGACCCAAACGGGACTTGCTTGACCCCGTTTTCGTATTGATGTAACAACATGGTATCCACGCGGAAGCCGGCTTATAGTACAAGGTAGTTGAAAGGGTCATCTAAACCACAAGTTATGCAGAGTATAAGGCTAGCAGCCGGAAACTCAATGATTATCAAGCATAACTTCAAACGTCATAAAAAGCTGTCCTGAAGTCTTGGGCATTTAGCGACAGGCAATTCGTTTCCTTGAAAAGAAACGATCACGTGTCCCATACGCGGAAACCCGGACTGGGGGACTTGGGAGCTCTGAAGAAGAAACAGCGTAATCCATCCGATAAAATTCCAACGAGCCATGCATCCGGGTCTCGGGGGCTTAGGAATCCGGGTGAAAGCCCATTCCCCAGATGTCAACGAAACCCGGAAGTTGGGTCTCGCCAAGGAAAGCATAAAAAAAAAAAGGGGAGGTAAAGGTACAAGGTATCAAGAATAAAGTAAGTGGGTACCAAGAACAAGCGGGTGCAAAGACACATTAATCAAAAGCCCAAAGGGGCGCAAAGTGCATCAGGAGTATAAGCAAAAATATTACAAAAACCCTAAAGTATCAAAGAGCACAGGCGCTCCGCTTAAAACAAATAATAAAGCTGTTTTGACGACGCTTTGCCGACTAACGCATATGGAATGACAGGCGATATTCATTACTTCAAGCTGCAGGATCCATCTTGGCCTTGCCCTTGTTGCCGCTGGTGGTGGCGGCGCCACTCGGATTAGTAGCAGTTCCGGGTTGCGAAGCTGCAGGAGCAGAGTCGGCATCGGCCTTCTTGGCAGCTTCGTCCCTTATCTTGAGTGCCTCCTCCCTCCAACGGGCAAGCATATCGAACGGCTGGGGGCGGTTCGCCTTGACAACCTTGTCATTAGCATCATAAGCAGGGAGAATCTCATCAATCTCTAAGCTGTCAGCGATAACGCTAGCCGGATGACGGACTTCTTTCTGAATAGCCTTGAAGTCCTTTGGCAAAAACTTGGACCCACCCAAGTTGAACTCTGGAAATCCGCTCATAAGTTTGGCCAGCTCTAGCTTGGGAGCGTAGGCTTTAGCCAATGCGAGCCCCCGGGTTACCCCAAATCGGCAGGAGGACCGTTTCCAGTGCCAAATCCACTCGGGGATCGTGGAGCAGAATTCCAGTAATCTCTTCATATTATCTGGCTTGACATCCGGCAGTCGCAACTCATCAAGTATCCAGCTAACTCCGCCGCAAAGTTGGCGAAGAGTATTTTTGATGGTTTTTAGCTTAGCGGCGTCATCTTCTTCGGGGGCAGCATCACTTGGGCCTGCTGAAGGGGCAAAAGGAGCAAAGATAATAAGTAAGCAAGCACAGTGATTCATATCAAGAAATCCGGGTCATAGAAAAGGTGAAATTTAAAAATCTTACCGGTCGCGGTACGATAAACGTCGGCAATTTGCACGGAAAGTGTTGTCAGTTTGTCCTTAGCCTTGTGAGCCCTTTTCCTGTACCTTTTCGTCATTTTTTGGCACCTGCGAGCTTCAGTCTCTGCAGCTTCACGAAGGGCCGTTTCTTTTTCAATACGCTTGGTGGACTTGGCCAGTTTCTTCTCCAACTGTGAAACATAGTCCTGTAAGGAAGCATGAAGAGGGATTAGCCAGAAACATTATACAAAAGTTCCAAGCAAGTTACTTAGTAATTTACTCGGAACTTGGGGACTATGTGTGGAAACAATTGGTATTACTCGGGATTACCTCGTGCTTGGTTATTAAGGCGTCCAGTATGTTTTCTTCATCACCCTTCAAGGTATGGAGGGCATCTAGCATTTGCGCAAAGGTCATGTCTTCAGGGCGAAGTCGAGAAGGGCCGGAAGATTGGTCTTCCTGTTGAAGGGTTGCTCCGGGTCTGGGGGTCGAAACCCGGACCGTTTGAGTGTCCGGGTTAGGAGAACCCGACTTGGTCTCCAAAATGATATCTTCGTCCACCTCCTCAGAGGGCTGGGGTGATGCAGTTTTTGGTGGAGGTGGGTCCTTAAAAGGGTCTTCTTTATTTCCGTCCTCGGCCTCGTCCTCAACCTCAATGTCCATGTTATTACTCGGCTTCTCCTCTCCCTGCCTTTCTGCTTCAGGAATATCCGGGTCACTCAGCGTAACTGTGGCGCTGAAAGGAGAAAAGGAGACATTGATTGAGTGGAATGTATGAAAAAAAAAGAAAGATAACAAGTACGAGAGAATGTAAGCAAAGGTAGTTTACCCGGTGTTCACAGCATAGTCCGGGGGAAGCTCGCAGCTGGAGGCGGATGACGTTGGTAAAAGCACTGGCTGCGGTACGCGAAATTGCCCGGCAAGTGGATGACTAGGAGATGGATGACGTTGAGGAGATTGGGAAGGTTGAGCTGGAGGGGTGCTGGCTCGACGAGCGGGTGAGGTGGAGATACCCGGGTTAAGGGGATCATCCCCCGGAGAACTCCGGGTCACCCTACGTTTAGTCGGGAGAGGGTCCTTCAAGAAGGATGAATGTGATAATCGCACATTAAGTTCACGCATAGTGGCAAAGGAGTAAGGCGCACAAGACATGGAAGAGAAGGGAACCTTTTCAACTATCCCCTCTAGCTTTCCTTTTGTTTCCAACTAGGCGTTCTTGGTCAGACTCGGTGGCTTCCGGGTCATTTTCTTCTTCCTCCTCTTGTCCTCTGACCCTGAAAGCCGAAGTAAGTATCAGATAGAAAGGACGAGTGGTAAGAAAGGTGGCACAGATGAAAGGCAGATGTAAAGGTTATGAAAGAGTACCCTCGTCGTCATCAATGGACTCGTTTTCCCCTTCAGGGTCTTGGGAGGGAGGAGAGTTCTCGACCTTCCAGAAGGGATCGTCAGCCTGTGAACAAGTAAATGCAGGTAGTGATTAGAGACTATAGCGGGTAAAAGTGCTGAAACAAGAAAAAGGGGGTCAGATCTTACCGCTGGAGCGGGATTCTCCCGAGTAAACGGGGGTAACCCGGTAGCGTTCTTTATAACATCTAGCCTCTCCATCAGAAAACCCTTGATGGTCTTGTTGGTATTGCCAGCAGGGAAGTTCTTGGTGGAGTAGCGGAGGGAGTCCGTGATGTGACCCGAGTACTCGTGCAGCAACTTCGAACGAATGGAGTTGGGCTGAACCCGGAAATCTACCCAAGTCTTTATTAGATTAAGCCCAAGAAGGCCATGGGCTGATAGGGCTGCTAGTTTGGCTAAAAGGGGCTGAATGGCTTCCCTATCAGGCTCGGGTGCAAAAGCGCTAAAAGATTCGGAGGGTTCAAGGAGGCTCTCCGAGTAGCCCGGCAATTTCCTCTCACCATCTGGAGAAGTGTCATGGCAATAGAAGAAAGATAGTTGCCAGTTGTTGACGTGGGAGTTCAAGTTAAGAGGTGGCATTAGTGAGTGCTTGCGGCGCTGGATAGATACCCCGCCACAGGTAAGAAGAGCTCCGTCATCGCTCTCGCGACATAGCTCGCATTGGAATAACTCAATAAAAAGATCCAGGCTTGGTGGAATGCATAAGTAAGATTCGGACAAGACTATGAAATGGGTAATATTCAACATAGAGTTAGGCCCTATGTCGAACACCCGGAGGCCGTAGTGGCTTAAGATTTCCCGGAAGAAAGGGTGACCCGGAGGACGGAATCCCCGGGTCACGTGCTCGGTAAAACAGATTACCTCATTCCCGTCAGGAGTAGGACGGGTCTCATCGTCAGGAGCTCTCCAATGTATCTCCTTTTGAGAGGGAAGAATTCCTAATTCGGCCATTCCTTCCAGCTTGGCCTTCGTCGTTGAAGACCGACCCCAGTTGGCAGAAGTGGTTTGAGGGGTCTTGGTCGGAGCCGGGTGCCTTCCCTGTCTTTTCGGAGCCATGGAGTTAACCTGCAAGGGACAAGAGATGTAGGGAGTAAGATTCGGAATATCAGATTATCCGAGTCTGGGAATATCGAGACAATGCGAGGGCTAAAATAATACCCGGATAATGCGCTACGATGTTAAGTGTGGAGAATTTTCCGGGTTACAGATGAGGTTGAGTAAATTGTTAATTACTTACGTATGGAGGTGGGTTGGGCGAACATGGATGGTTGTCCATACTTTTATTGCGAAGAAAATAGCTGGAAAAAGAGGGTTTCTCGGATGTTAATGAGACAAGCGGAAAAAACAAGGTGGAACGGATCTAGGTCGAGAAGCTTGCGAGCGATCTTATATAAAGTTGATGGTTGAAAAGGATGCGGGGATGAATTGCGACTATGCATCAGGTGCTCAAAGGAGCTGAGGACTACCGAAGCGGCTTGATTTGACGATGCCGGAAAGGTAATTTACGGGTTGATCCAGATCCGATCCAAGTCAAATTGAAAAAATTGCGAGGTTCAATTGGACGATTGAGAGAGGCTTACCGAAGAGATTGATGTCCGAAATGAGGGTGATGCGAGGTGCGGCTTGAGTATTGTTCCGCCGCCCTCGATGAGAGAAACGAAGATGCGACGACAATGCGCGATGGCGGCGCGGGATGGCTCGAGGTCGAGTGCGGCCGGCAGTGGTTTTATCTGTTGTAGTGTGCGTGAGCTCCGGCGGCGGAAGCTGCGAGGGAGCGAGGAGAAAGGGTATGATGAGGTGAGGTGAAAGGCTTAGGGTTACCTTCGATTGATATTTATAAGGAAGGTGGTGGGCTCACCCCCGCGACTGGAAAACCGGAAGTTACGGGACAGTAATTATCCGTGAGGATTTGGTGGTGCGCGCGCCCGGAATGGAGTGAGATGTTCCGTTGGCGGAGGAAGTGTAACCTACCCCGGGATATCTGGGACCGGTATCGTGAGTAGAATTTTGGCATTTTGGGGTTCAGATTTGGAAAGGGCGTGTTAGGCATTCGGGGGGGAATCGAGTCATCATATGGCCGTCATGGAGCTGCGCCTAACCATCTATCGAAGCAATTTAACTCGATCCCCATGAACTTGGGTGTTTCATATCTTTTTCAGGGAATAGCGAGCGCTTCAAGGATGAATCCGTGAAACCCGCGCTATCCTGGGGACTACTGATGGGGGGATAGTAACCCGGTAGGCCCACTTCAAGATATAATCCGGCCCGAGGTGTGCTGAGTGATATCCGGCTTAGGGTAAAGAGATTACCGGAAGGCCCAAAGGCTTGTAAGATTTGTAACCCGGATTGTGGGCTGCGGTAAGGGAAGTTAGGGTTTGTATGTGGAGTTCGGGTAGGACTCGAGATGTGCCTTGGAGGGCAAGTTAGGGGTGTACGGGTGCTTTATAAACCGGCCCCTAGGTTTAGTTTCCCAGAGATTCAAGTCATAGTTGTAACATCTGTTATCGAGTATCCAGCATAATTCATATTAAGATCCGGCGAGTTATTTTCCGGTTCTTAGATTGCTTTCCGCCATGTCTTCCTTCGAGCTAAACCCTCTCCCGAATACCTGTGTCGACTTGCCCCAAGATCAGTTACCCCCGGTAACATCTGCCGTGATTATCCCACGACACTACATGTTGTGTTTGCTGGGATCTGATGAATGTTGAATGATATGTCTTCTGATTATCAATCTATCATGTTATATTCATGCATATGTTATTTATGATCTTGCATGCTCTCCGTTATTAGTAGATGCTCTAGGCAAGTAGATGCTAGTAACTCCAAGAGGGAGTATGTATGCCTGATAGTGGGTTCGTGCCTCCTTCGCATATGTGATCGAGTGACAGAAATATGACGGATGGAGGATGTATTGTTGTCATTAGGGAGAAAATAACGGTGTTTACTTTGTTTACATTGTTTATATTACAAACTTTGCTTACTGCGATTATCTGTTTCTTGCAACTTAATACCCAACGTTTGTTTGGATGATATTCGAAGGGTGGATTATTACTCATAGATGCAGTTGGATGACGGTCTATGTATATTGTTGTAATGCCCGCATGAATCACATAGTAATCTTAATGTCTTACATATGCACTATGGTGCAGACTTTGTTTCTGTCAATTGCCCAGATGTAATTTGTTCACCACACATGTTATTTATCTTCTATGGAGAGACACCACTAGTGAACTGTGCACCTCGGTCCATTTTCTCATACTAATAATACACACACCGTTTCACAGTTTTCACACTGCTGCTACTGTTTTCATACTGTTTGCCACACCATACATTTAACCTCTTTGTGTTCAGCAAAACCGGTGAGATTGACAACCTCACTGCATCGTTGGGGCAAAGTGATTTTGATTGTGTTGTGTAGGTTCCACGTTGCTTCTGAACCGGTAGTGCGCCCTGCCATCTCAGTTGTATCAACCTTCTGAAGTTACTCCTTCCTCCTACTGGTCGATTCAACCTTGTTTTTTTTTCGAGGGAAACTTGCTACTGTGATCTTCATACCTTCCTCTTGGGGTCTCCCAACGAACGTGTGTTACACGCGCATCAGCATACTTCACATGAACCAAACATTGGTCCGGTGAGGTGAAAAAAAGTTGAGTACAAAATTATTTCCGGTATCACACTATTTAGAGGGTCAAAGAAAGAGCCATGGATAATTTATATGTTACCCGAGGATGGTTTTCTAAAATCTATTGAATTTCAAAGCTGTGACTGGAAAGAGGTATCTCTTTTCTTTTGAGGAAAAAAAGAGGTCTCTCTCGATAGCATCGTAGAGGTTGATGTGAATATAGAAGGAGGTAAAATGTATTTCTATGGATTGTTTATGGCAATGTATTCATGCATTGATGAATTTTTGAACGGTAGTAGACCATTTGTTAGTTTAGGATCCATCTTTACAAACAAAAGTACTAGAATGGAAGCATGCATATCACTAGATGTTTTACTTAGCATTTTGATTATTTGGTTCAGAGACCGGGATGCCTAGACTTGGTTTATGCAACAACTGTATAGAGAAATAGGACATATTCAAAATATATGTATATGTACAGATGCATGCAAAGGTTAGAAGTGCAGTTTATTATTTTATCCTCAAGCTGAGCAAAGGGAATGCTTTAGGCATATATATAATGACGAACTTTAAAATAATTCCCAGAGATTTTTTTGTCAATGTATTTCAAGTAGCCATGGCTAATCGTGTAGAAACATTTAACTACCAAACAACCGAGGTATTTGTAGGTATAACCTAAGTTAGGAACATAGATTACTTATCATAATTTGAATTGGATGCCTTGCAAAAAAAAATTGAATTGGATGTGATGCGATTTCATCACGGAAAACAATGTGATTACATTCATAATAATCTATTAGAGAGATCCAATAGATGGTTCCGAGGAATAAATACCTCCCCCGGGATGAACTAGCTGACTCACTAATAAGGAAAATCGTGAAACTTTTTTATAGGAAGAGAGCGGCTAATAATATTATCACTTATATAATAGGTTTAGACAACATGGTCATCTCGATGTCGGAAGATCAACCGGAGTAAATCTTTAGGTTAAGGACACGAATAATAATAACCTAGACATGTTGTAAAGATAGGCAGACATCAGTGTGTTTCCCTAGAACACTAACAAACCAAGAATTGTTCCGATGACGCATTTGAATTTCTTATAAGGACCACAAATATAAACTTACATTTGTATGTGCATATTGTTTTTGGGTATTGTTGTAGAAGTTTTATTTATAGTTGTAATATCCTACATTTCCCCTATAGTTATGATGTAACAAGTAACATGAAAGGATATATTTAAGGGAGGAAAATATTGATCATAAAAGAGTCACATTATGCTTATTATATTCATTTCTTTGCACATAACCTCCGACTGGTTCTATTTGTTGCAAGGACTATACATATTGTTCATGGTTTTTTCTCAAGTTTGAAAAGTAAAAGGATGAAGACTAATTTAAATCCTATGAAAGCACAAGAAGTATGTCGCTTAATCTTTCTCTCTACCCACCTCTGAGCATCAAGCCAAGACGAATTGTTTGAAAATATTAGAGGAGTTAATACATTGAAACCCCATGAAGTCGGCGAACTAGAAATCGGGAGTAGATAAGGTTAGCCAATCGTGCTGAGATTCGTCCGGGCTCATAACTTTTCGTCATGCAGCCTACTAGCAGGATCGGGCCGATGGCCGCGTATCACCACACATCACGCTGAGTCGCCCATACCAGGGAGGCCAGATCCATCTGGATCCAACGCTAGCCAAGATCGCGCACCTCCGCCCTCCTTACGAGGACGCTGTCACCAAGGCCGCCACCAATTTGTCGATGAGGGGGAGTCGTCCTAACGTTCTTGCGTCGTCACCGCGTCGACCGCAAATCTCCCCACGCCACCACCATGGTGGAACTGGCTGTAGCGACGGCAAGGAGGAGGCTGGGAGGAGAGACCTAGAAGCTGCGGCTAGGGTTTTCCCCGAGTCACCCGCTAGGGGCGATGCAAGGGTAGGAGGGACGGGCATCGTTCAAATATGTGCCTTACGGGAGACCTTCATAATTTTTTCAGAGCAAAGAATTTATTTTCATTTTAGAAAAGAAGTAACATTGATGTCATCGATAAAATTAGAACAAAGAAACTTAGGTGTCATCGATAAAATTAGTTCAGATCTTAATTGTCGATTTAATGAGATGAATATGGAGTTTGTACGGTAGCTTTGAATTCTAGAAATTTCTTCTTTTGATGCACGGTAGTTTTGCAAACTTGTTGAGTTTTACCCGGGAGAAATGAGAAAATATGAGAAATTTGAAGGCATAAACAATCTTGTTGAGATTTTTTTAAGCTTGTTCAGACAAAGAAGCATATTGTTTCTGATGTGGTATAATCACTTCTCGAATTAGTATTGCTTCTAGCTATGGCGACGCTAAGTGTTGAAAGGGTATTTTTCGACAATAAATTTAGTGAAGCATAAGTATAAGAGTCGGATGGGCGATAGTATATTGGATGATGTCTATTCATATTGATTTAGCGAGATATCTTCTCGAAGGTAAAGATGACGTTATAACTGAGACCTACATGGCAATGAAAAAGCGTTATCCTAACAAAAAAAGAAGTTCCTTTAAATTATTGTGGTAGGTAGTATTACTATACTCATATTTCATATGTAACCACCGAATTTTTTGTGATTCATGTAAGATCTTATAATTGTGTTTAATTATGCGTTTAGTAGAAGAGCTCTTTTACGGTGATTGGGACGGAACCACGGGTTCCGTCCGGTTCCGTTGAGTATGGTTTTTGCTAACCGTTGATTATAATTTGATTTTTCCCTTACCGTTCAATAAAACAAGATGAAGTTCAGATTTTCCTAACCGCTGATTATAAGGTGGTTTTTTCCTTACCGTTTATTAAAACTAGATGAAGTCCAGTTTTTTTTTACAGTAAGGAGGTCGTCGAACAAATCAGTCGTTTCTACCTATCCCTCGCCTGCGGCCAGTCGATCGTTCCTACCTATCCCTCTACTCGTATCCCTCGCCTGCGGTGTTCCTCAGCGCCGCCACCGTCCATCCGCCGCCCTTCGCGCGCCGTGGACGTTTAGGGAAGCAGCCGCCGCCTCTGCAGCAGATCTCACCAGGATCTTGGGTGCCGCCACCGTCCAGTACATCAGCTAGCGGCAGATGGGTGATTTTCTCTTCTGAAGTGTTCCTGGGCGCCGCCGCCGCCGCAGCAGCTGGATCATTGACGTTTGCGGAAGCAGCCGCCGCCGCTACAGCAGGATCGTCGACGACGTCGTGGAGCCCGACTCGCTGGCCATCAAGGACAAGACCTGCAGGCGCCCAGAACTGGTGGCTCGTCACCGCCGGGAAGCTAAGCGCATACCCGTGCCACTCTCTGTAATACCTGCTACCGCTGCACCGATTTGGCCCGTCGATTTGGAATGTCTTTCATATGGAGCTCGGTGCTCTTAGTTCTTGCCTTCTGCAGTTTTGTGTTCATCTGAACAGCCACCTCTCCGTCATCTTGGTAGCTCTGCTGGCGATGGGGTTTTTCTTATTGTAAAATCATTACTCGACCGAGAAACTGAATTACTGAGAACAATGTATCCAGCTATGCCCCTTTAAACAGAGATGCGATGGGGTTGGGGAATGGGGAAGGTGAGGAGAGTGGGAGAGAGTGCGGTTCGACAACTTTTATTTTGGAGTGAGGATGCAATTACAAAACTGCCCCCCAATATTGGTACGTGCAAGTGGGCCACCTAAAAAAAAATTTGGTACCGTGCTGCCGTGTAACAAAATTTTGATACCGTCCCCACGCTATTAGTACCGTCCCCACGCAATTTTTTGGTACCGTCCCCACGCTATGGGTACCGTCCCCGCAATTTTTTGGGTTCCGTCCCCACGCTTTTGGTTCCGTCCGGTTCCGTCAGTCCGGTTCCGTATATTTTACCACCGTTTGATCGAGTCGGATCGACGGTTTATAAAATTACCAACCACCCTAAAACTTGTATTAGTAGAATGTATACTTGTACATTGGCATGTTATTCCAATGGTATTGGAAAAAAAATAGTTGCCCTACCCAATCCTAGATTCACCACTATTCAAGCCCCTAAGAAGCCTCGCACGAAGCGTCGTTCCATCAGATTCTAGAGAAAAATATATGAACATTGCAAAGTGACACGCAGTTCCAACTGGACATATTTGATAAGTGACACAACAACACAAAGAAAATATCGGTCCCCCTCGCATCTCTCCTCACGCGACGTCGGCCTCGTCCCCCCGTCTGCCCCGTCCACCGCCCCTACCATCGGCCTCCGTGGTGGTGGCGGCGGCCTCGCTACCGAAGGTGGTGGCCGTGATGCTGAGTTTGTGTGCTCTCCTTGCTGGTTGTGGCCAGAAGCTTCGATGTCGGGGGGTTACCCCCGAGTAGGGTAAAGACAGATGGTAAAGGCAGCTTACAGAAGAGAGGTTTGGTCGAGTAGCCGACTACCTGGTACTCGCTACCCGGTCGACTGCTACTCGGTCTCACCTCAAGATGACCAGAAGGAGATATCAATCAAGTTCTACCCTGACGAGTAGAAGGTTTGGCCCGAGTACAATTGGCGGGAACAATTGGCGGGAACCTACTCGGGCCAGAAAGTCAAAGGAGCCGTTCTGACACAGGATCCCGCGTATCCTGGGTCCGTACTTGGCAGCATTCGAACTACTGTTCACATGGGGCCAGCCTGCCTGACAGTGACAGCATGGAAGCAGGCGGTGACAGGATAAGGGGGCCTACTCTGTGCCTAGGTACAGTGATACCAGTCTGTCCCCTAGTTTTGCCCAACGACTTTACAGAAGCAGCCAAGGTTAGGAACCAAAGCTGTCAGCGGGTACTCGGAGAAAGGACGATGTGCACACTATGTCGACACTTGTCTAGATTTGGACGTATCCGGCTGGGCACCGTGTATATAAGGTGCCCCGCCGCCTCCTGCGCGAGGCACGTACACACAGGCTCATAGCAAACCCTAGAAACCCTAAGTTCTTGACCTAGCTCTACTCGGAGAAGAGAGAGAGGCTACTCGGTAGAGATACCATTTGTACTGTGGCTACTCGGAGAGACATCGTAATACATAGAGAAAGGCAGGAGTAGGGGTTTTACCTCCTCACGAGGGCCCTGAACCTGGGTACATCGTGTTGTTTGTGTTGTGTGGATCTTACCTCACGCGGCTACTCGTCGCGTGATCCCTCCCCGGACACCTCCAGCGTCCATCGTCCCCACATCTTTAGCCATCCCATGGCATCTGCCGTGACACCACCACGACAGTTGGCGCCCACCGTGGGGCAACCAGCGGCGCTGGCTGGAGTTTCTGTTCGGACGGGATCTTCATCAGCGGAGCGCGTAGTTTGTGGCCTTGTCCACAGATTCGGCTCCTTCGACTTCGTCACCGACAACGCCGGCTGTTTCGGCGGCATGGCCATGCCTGAGGGCGGCTCGGTGATCTCCTTCGGCTCGCATCTCGTCTACGTCGCCACCGTCGCCAACAGCGCCTACCCCGAGCTGGTGCATGACGCGGAGGATCCTCCCGCGGTGGTTGCTGCTCGCGGAAGGCCTGCATGCAGCTCAGCATGCTGCGCTGAGGTGATGGTGACGGGTTTGGCGGCGAACACTGGCGCAGCTGCTACTGACGCTGCGGCCGTTGTCGAGGAGGTTGACGACCCGCCTGCTGGTGGCAGGAACCACCGGCCCTACGAGAAGGAGAGCAACTTGCCACCTTCCACGTCTACGGTCATCCCCGCATCTGCTGCGCGAACCGGCATGCCCACTCCCACCGACGTCGAGCTCCTAGCCGCGAGGGAGCGGCTCGAGCGGCAACGCCAGGAGCTGCTTGCCGAGCAGGCGGAGTTGGAGAAGATCAGGCTTGAGCTGAGTTTGGACCAGCTCGAGTACAACAAGGCTCACGGCTTCACGCCGGTCGCCAGGAGGCCCAGCAGGGTAGGCGCTACGCGGCGCAACCTGGGTGCCGAGATGGCGACAGTTGCGGAGGTGCCCGCGCAGTCCGCCACCGCGAACACCTTCACAAGGCCCAGGTACAGCACACCCGCCAAGACGCTCAGGGCTGCGCAAGCCGTGGCTGCCGAGTTGCCGCGCCTAGATGGAGAGGCGCGGCTCAGGCAGCAGGAGAGGCTCAACGAGTTGGTGTTGGAGGCCGCCAGGCAGAACGAGGAGTTCCGGAAGGCCAACCCGGGAGCTGGAGCTTCGCAAGTGGTTCACTCGCACGCGGCTAGATCTAACGATCAGGCCTCGTCTCCGCATCCTAGCCGCGAGAAGAGCCGCAGCGGGCGCTCGGGTAGAGACAGGCAAATGCAGGTGTATGACCCGGCTGCTGCCGCGAAACAGGTTGCTGTGCCGCAGCAGCCCGGGCAGGAACACAACGCTGCAAGAGCAGGCTCTCAAGCCCATCAAGCTCAAAGCCGTGCCCGAGAAGCCGCGCGTCCGGGTACTTCTCGGCAACCCGCAGCTCAGCCTACTCGGCAGAGGCAGCAGCCGCGCCCAGTGGCACCAGTCGCCAACCCGGTGAAGCAGCCCGCAGCTATGCAGGTGGATAGGTATGATGATGGCTACTCGGCTATGGAGATGGCTGGTTATGATATTCATGACCGTGTTGGTGAGCGCGTATTGGCGCCTGGAGATGCAAGGCACCAGCTGGACCGTATCAGCTTGTCGGCGCGGCTTGAGAGCACGGGTCCTCCTGGCCCCGAGTGCTTTGGCCCGCGCATCATGAACGAGCCTTCCGTGAAGGGCTTCCAGCTCGCAAGAGGCACCAAGAGCTACAATGATAGCACCAAGCCCGAAGATTGGCTCAATGACTACGTCACCGCGGTTCACATTGCGGGTGGCAACAGGAGATGGGCAGTGCGGTACGTCCCGCAGATGCTAGAGGGTCCAGCTCGCACTTGGCTCAACAACTTGCCCAAGCACAGCATTAACTGCTGGCTGGACTTCTCGGACGCCTTCGTCAGCAACTTCACGAGTACATACAAGAGGCCGAATAGGCCACAGCAGCTGTCGGCTTGCAGGCAGCGAGAAGACGAGACGGACCGCGAGTACCTTACTCGGTGGAGCACCTTGAGGAACACTTGTGAGGGTGTGAATGAAGCACAGGCCATCACTTGGTTTGCGCAGGGTTGCCGACATGGCAGCATGCTTTGGCAGAGATTGCAGAGGGAGATGCCGAACACCCTGGCCGAGACCATCAACATTGCGGATCAGTACGCACTCGGTGATCCTACTCAGCCACTGATGGACTCCTCTGAGCCGAGAAGAAACTTCAACAGCAGCAAGCGCAACGAGTTCCGCAACAAGCGCCGAGTAGATACTCGGTATGACCCCGAGGAGGTGAATGCAGTGAATGTTGGAGGCAGTGGTGGCCAAAGGCAGAAACCTGCTGGAGCCTACGGGCAGAACCAGAACCAGGGCCAAGGCAACAAGAAGCCATTTCGCGCCTCTCAGTCGGGTAGCGGGAACTCCGAGCAGCCGAAGAAGTTTGTCTTTGACGACATGAAGGATGGTCCATGCAGCTTTCACACTCATCATCCCTCGAGGCCTGCTAACCACACTACTCGGCAATGCGAATGGTGGGATGTGATCAAGAGTGATGGCTTGCCTCCTCCTCCTCCCCTGCCAGCCGCCAATGCTACTGTTCAGCCTACTCGCGCGCCAGCAGCTCGGCCGCCAGTGTACCCGAGAAGAGAGAATGTCAACCAGGTGGCTTTAGGAGCCAACCGGAACTTCAACAACGAGAGATACCGCAACAACAACAACAACCACAACCGCAACAACAACAACCGAGGCAACAACAACTATCAGGGCAACAACAACAACAACAATGGCAACAATGGGGGCAATGGCTCCAACCAGTACCAAGAGCACCATGAGAGCTATATGATCTTCACTTCTGAGGCAGTCGACAAGCAATCACAGCACAGGCGGGCCATGGAGGTCAACGCAGTGATTCCTGCTGTCCCTCACTACATGTATTGGTGTGACCAGGAGATCAGGTGGACTCGGGCAGATCATCCCAAGGTGATGCCCAATCCGGGTACATATGCCTTGGTGCTGGATCCTACCTTCCTGGGCCCCGAGAAGAATGTGAGGTTCAGCAAGGTGCTAATCGACAACGGCAGCAGCATCAACATTGTGTACAAGGACACACTCCAGAAGCTTGGCCTGGCCGAGAACATGATGCTGCCTAGCAAGACCACTTTCCATGGCATTGTGCCCGGGATCTCATGCAACCCGATTGGCCGAGTGTGGATTGATGTGCTATTCGGTACTCGGGAGAACTGCCGCACAGAGCGCCTGCAGTTTGAAGTGGTGGATCATCAGAGCCCATATCATGCTCTACTCGGCAGGCCTGCTCTGAGCAAGTTCATGGCCTCTACACATGTGGCTTATCTGAAGATGAAGATCCCCGGTCCCAATGGCATCATCACCATCTCGGGAGATTACAAGAAGTCCATGGAGTGTGCCTCTGCTAGCTCCCAGCTGGCGGAATCGATGGTGATTGCTGCCGAGAAGAAGAAGATGTACGAGGTGGTGGCCATGGCTCAGTCCGCGCAAGCTGGCGCACAAGGTGTGCCGAGTACTCAGCATGGTACTGCCTTCCAAGCTGCCAAGGAGACCAAGACAGTCCAGGTTGACCCCGAGTTCCCGGAGCGCGTGGCCATCATTGGTGCCGGGTTGGCGGAGAAATAGGAAAGCGCGCTCATCCACTTCCTCCGTGAGAATCGGGACGTGTTCGCCTGGACCAATGAAGATCTACCAGGAGTCCCGAGGGAGTTGGTTGAGCACTCTTTGCATGTGCGTCCTGACGCCAAGCCCGTGAAGCAGGCTTTGCGCCGCTTCGGAGATGAAAGAAGGAAGGCCATCGGTGATCAGATCACCAAGCTGCTGATAAGTAACTTCATCATGGAAGTGCTGCATCCGGATTGGTTAGCCAACCCGGTCATGGTCGAGAAGAAAAAGGAAGATCCCAAGGCTGCCACTGCATGGCGCATGTGTGTCGACTACACCGACTTGAACAAGGCATGCCCCAAGGATCCTTTCCCGCTACCTCGCATCGATCAGGTGATCGATTCCACTGCCGGCTGTGAACTGTTGTCTTTCATAGATGCCTACTCTGGTTTCCACCAGATTGCACTCAACCCTGCTGATCAAATAAAGACTGCTTTCATTACCCCGTACGGGGCTTATTGCTATCGTGTCATGTGTTTTGGCCTGAGGAATGCGGGTGCAACCTATCAGAGATGCATGCAGAAATGCTTGCATGACCAGCTCGGCAAGAATGTGCAGGTGTACGTAGATGACATTGTCATCAAAACGAATAAAACACATACTCTGCTTGCCGACCTGGAGGAAACCTTTGCTAACCTACGCAGGTACAAAATGAAACTGAATCCGAGTAAGTGCACCTTTGGTGTACCAGCTGGAAAGCTACTCGGTTTTCTGGTTTCTAGTCGGGGCATTGAAGCCAATCCTTCTAAGATAAAAGCTATTGAAAGCATGTCTTTGCCGAGATCACTGAAAGATGTGCAAAAGTTCACGGGTTGTCTGGCGTCTCTGAGCCGCTTTCTGGGCCGAATGGGCGAGAAGGCTCTGCCTCTGTACCAGCTGATGAAGAAAAGCGACAAGTTTGTCTGGACTCCGCAAGCGGACGTGGCATTCAATGAGCTAAAAGCAATGCTGGCTAGCGCTCCCGTCTTGGCTAGTCCGCTACCCAAGGAGCCTATGCTGCTGTACATTGCTGCGACTAACCGAGTAGTCAGCGTGGTGATAGTGGTGGAGCGAGAAGAAGAAGGCAAGAGTGTGCAGCGCCCAGTCTATTATCTCAGTGAAGTGCTGTCCAGTTCCAAGCAAAACTATCCGCACTACCAGAAGATGACATATGGTGTGTACCTGGGCGCCAGGAAGCTGAAACATTATTTCCAGGAGCACCCCATCACGGTTGTAAGTTCTGCTCCCATCTCGGATATCATGGGTAACAAGGAGGCGAGTGGCAGAGTAGCCAAGTGGGCGATTGAGCTATGTCGTGGGATAATCACGGCAGATGTTACCTGGGGTAACTGATCTTGGGGCAAGTCGACACAGGTATTTGGGAGAGGGTTTAGCTCGAAAGAGAACATGGCGAAAGCAATCTAAGAACCGGAAAACAACTCGCCGGCTCTTGATATGATTATACTGGATACTCGATAACAGGTGTTACAACTATGACTTGGATCTCTCTTAGGCGAAGCCCAGGGGTTGGTTTATATAGTACTCATATCCCCCTTGACTTGCCTTACAAAGCGCTTCTTGAGTCCTATTCGAACTCTTCATACGAACCCTAACTTTCTTTACCGTAACCCACAATCCGGGTTACGATCCTTACAAGTCCTGGGCCTTCTAGAAGCTTCTTTGTCCTTAGCCGGATTTGATCCATCCGTCGTTTGGGCCGGATCTCACCTGGGAGTCGGCATACCGGGTTACTATCCCCTCATCAGTAGTCCCCAGAATAGCCTGGGCTTCCAAGATTTACTCTTCGAAGCGCCGGCTATTCCCTACAGAAATATAAGACACAAACATATGAAAATCAGGACGCAGCGCGCTGATGAATAGCCGTGACTGGTACCAAGGAAGCCAAGCAAAAGCCCGGCTCTCCCTCAAGGGTTCTCCTTTAATCTTCCAGACTCGAGCTTTAGTAAGGAACTCCATGACTTCGCACCTTCTTTGATAATTATTGCTAATACCAGGAAAGAGATTCCCCCCTTCTCTTTTCTCGGGATCATATCTAAGTGCACATAAAGCACGTCTTCAAATTTCAAAATGTCCAACTATTACTCCGCAACCCCCGGGTTTCGCCCGTTAGGATAAGCTTTTCCACCCGGTTTATTATAAATAAGCCCCAGGAGGCAAACTCAACCCTTAACGGCTCACTTTCCCCATTTCTCTTCTCCCCAAGTTCAAGCTCGCAGAGCGCCACCACGGGAACCCCACGCATCTCGCCGGAGCCCATCCGCCTTCGTTTGCGCTCCGCCGCCGCGCGAGCCGCACCAGCTCCCGAATCCACCGTCAAGCCTCCGATTCGCCGGCCAACGACCACGAAAGGACACGAATCTTGCGCCATTTGTCTCCGCAAGGCCTTACTCCAATCTCCTTCAGTAAGTCCCTTACATCCTCCAACTTACCCCCGCAATTTCTTAGTTCTTCCTCTAATTAGATCTGAATCGAGCGGTCCGCAATTTCTCGGGCCGCGCCGGATTAACTCACTGATACTTACCATAAACATTCCTATGGATAGGATTCATAGCTTATATTACTCCCCTAACTCCAGTAATCGTTAATCTGGTCACAATTTTAGAAATAGGATTCCCAATCTAAGCTCGGGCCATCTGAAATTTCCGCCCTTGTTCTCCTTCCTCAGAAAATCTTACTTCTCCGACTCATTCGCAGATGGTAAGCATATAAGCATCCCCCTAACTCCTCCAAACATTTGCTTTTACGGAAAGCTCCATGTATTTTGTAAGGTCACTTGATACCCGGATAAATCATTCTTGACCCAGCGAGGCAATAGCCGGGTTATGTTCAAATTGCGGGTAATTGCTTGCCTGCTAACTTCCAAGTTTTTGTTCCTTACGTCTTTTCCTTCGATGTTTTACCAGGTCAATCCCATGGCACCCAAGAGGCAGGGGGAAACAGCCGAATAAGGCTAAATCCACAAGCTCCATATCGGCCAATTGGGGGAAGTCCTCCGTCACCAAGGCCAAGCTGGAGGAGTTGGTCGAGCTTGGAACCCTACCTCCACAGGAGTCTATCCACTGGCGAGTGCCAGGCAATGAAACCCGGCCTTCTCCAGCGACGAATGAGGTAATATGCTTCGTTGAACATGTGACCCGGGGCTTTAGGCCTCCGGGTCACCCCTTCTTCCGTGACGTCCTAGACCATTACAACCTCCGTATCTTCGATATAGGTCCAAACTCCATTTTGAACATCTCCCATTTTATTGTTCTTTCCGAATCTTACTTGTGCACACCGCCAAGTCTAGCCCTCTTCGTCGAACTTTTTCAGTGCAAGCCGTGTCGCGAAAGCGGCGACGGCGCACTTCTCACTTGCGGCGGGGTCTCTATCCAGCGCCGCAAGAACTCCCTGATGCCTCCTATTTCTCTCAATTCCCACGTAACGCACTGGCAGCTTTCGTACTTCTACTGCCAGGATACCTCTCCACCCGGTGAAAAGAAGTTGCCGGGTTACTCGGAGGGTCAACTTGACATCTCCGAGAAATTCAACGCCTTCGCGTCTGAACCGGACAGGGAGGCGATCTTGCCTTTATTAGCTAGGATCTCCATCTTGTCCGCCCGAGGCCTCATCGGGCTAAACCTGGTGAAGACCTGGGTTAGCTTCCGCATTCAGCCAAACTCCATTCGTGAGAAGCTGATGTGCGAATACTCGGGTCAAACCACTGACCCAATCCGATTTTCTACCCGCACCCTTGCTCCGGGTGACATTAACAAAACAATTAAGGGTTTCCTGACAGAGAAGCTCGAAGTAATCCGGAGCATAGCCGGATTAGAACCTTTTACCCTCGAGAATCCAACCCCTGGAGTAAGTTTTCTGCCTTTTGATTTTGACTTCTAACACTTACTTTTATTCGCTTCTCTTGACTCGATATTAATCACTATCCTGGCATCTTCTCCTCAGGCCGATGATGACTTTTGGACGGTCGACTCCACTCCTAATTCCGAAGACGGGGAGGAGGAAGACGATGTCGTTGACTCGAATGAAGGTACCTACTTGATTCCTTTGCACACGTTATATCCTGCCTTTTCTTCTTCTTTATGCTGTAACTCGGACATTTCTCAGAGCGAGAGGACCAAAGCGAAGAAGAAGAAACGGACAGCAGGGGCGGGTCCACCAGCGAGGAGGAAGAGCCGGAGCCAGCCACCAGAACCGGAACAAAGAGGAAATCCCAGAGGTTAGCCCTCCAGGTTTTTACTTCATCTCCTTACACTTTGGTTTTTTGCTCCCATAACGTCACTCCGGGGCTAACCCCATCTTCACCCCTTTTGATCATAACTGAAGGAGCCACCCATGACTAGGCGCCGAGTAACCCGGAATCATCCGGGCAACGAGACCCCTACCCCGGTTGCTTCACCGCCCCCGGTTCAACACCCTGGTATTTGTTGTAAATAAAACTTCTTTCCAGTCATTCCTTTGTAACGTAATCCCAGACCTCTCTTGCCATTTTTCAGTCTCTTCCGGGTCTAGTGACGGCTTCCCCTCGGACTTCCCAGTAAACGCCGGGTAAACGCCTTTTCCGGATGTTATACCGAACTTTCATCTCCTTTCTTTCCATAACCAAAGATTAATTGCGCCTTTGCACCTTCTTCAGAGCCACGGTTATTAGTAGCGACCAGGAGGACACCGAAGCTAAGGTCCGGGTCGAGGGCGAGTCGGCTGATGATGCCTTCACCACGGCTGGCGACGAGCAAATGTCGCCACCGGAGCCAGCTAGGCATGACGCCGAGTATCCAATCGCTTCGCACACAAGCGAGAAGGAGAAGGGGGCAGCTTCAAGCGCGGGAGGGGGACCAGACTCCGACATTCGGATGACCCGGGTGCCACCTCCTGTTACAAGAAATGCTCCTTTTCCCACTTTCCAGGTACCCGAGCCATCTAACTCGGATAACGCTGACTTTAACCAGCTGATGAGCGCTCTTCTTGCCATGAAAGCTTCAGAAGGGACTGTCTTAGAACGTATGGCTGCAGCACATCAGGTAACTTTTACTTGATACTCCTTATTATACATCCAGTCCCCAAGTCCCGAGTATAATTTTTTTTTTAATTATCCTCGGTACTTCGCATAGTACTTGCCGGCAATCATTTCCTCAGATAAAATACTCTCGCGATATCCGGCTTACAGCTTCACCCGGCCTTTGCAGGCAGAGATTACTCAGTCAGATGAAGCGTTACTTAAGGCTGAGCAGCTCTTGCTGGCTGAAGTTAAGCGTAGGGAGGCCCTTGAAGCGGAGATAAAGACTTTGAAAAAAGATGTCTCCTCATACAAGAAGAAGTACCATGCTGCCCAGTCCTCGCTGAATAACCTGTCGGCTCAGCTTACGGACACTTACCGTATCTTGCTAAGTAAGTTTGCTATTTGCGATTAATTTGCGTACCTCTATCTTGCCGCTGTAATAACCAACATGACTGATATGCTTTCGCATGCTTGGATTGCAGGTGCTAACCTTGCTGCTCCGGAGGAGAATGCCATTACTCAAGTAAAAACTCTGAAGACTGTGCTCCGGACGTTTTTTGCCGGCACGAAACTTTTGCTGGATGCTATCAAGTGGCCTTCTGAGGTATACCCGGGCGAGGAGACCCTTATACAGGCCTTTTCCACAGCACCTGGATGGATTGAAATACTGAAGCGTTCGTCCTGCCGAATTGGGGTGACCCGGGCTTTAACGCTGGCGAAAGCTTATTTTCCAAAGCTTGACCCGGCAAAGATAGTATCCGGGTTCCCAGAATTTAAAGCTGACGGGTCCAAATTCAAGCCCCAGGATTTCAAAGCTATACAATCTGCGGTACGTCCTTCAGCCACAGCTTTGGCCGACAAGATGGATCTAAACACAATTATGAGCTCGTATGATTCTGAGGGCAAGGTTATCCTGGTGGAGGCGCCCCCCCCTATTGATATGTTGGACAAATGGTCGACTGATCTGGCTAGGAGGAAGGAAGAGGCTGCAAAGAGGGAAGCAGAACTGGGCGTAAAGCCGTCTACTTCTACCCCAGCCGTGCCTCCGCCTGTTCGTCCAGAAGTGAAGAGCCCGGGTAAAGCTGCTGGTAAGGCCAAGGAGCAAGTCCAAGATTCAGACCCGGAGGACCACTCTCAGGACGCCGAGTAGGACGCTACCTAACGCTTTGTGTTTCTCGAGACTGATATGATTTTTGGCGGTGCGCTTGTGCACCATTGACGCTGATACTATGACTGTATGCTTATTAATCTTATGATAACTCTTTGCCTCCCCTGGCTTTTGATAATCTCGATCCTTGTGTTACTTATAAGCTTATTCTCGATACTTCGAACTCTTGTTTTCCGTTTCCTTTTGAGACTCGGCTAACCGAGTATCGTAGGTTTTGATAGAGGAACTTTTCTTTAAGTCCCCAATACTCGGAAATTAAGGTTTTCAGGCTTGGGTAGTTAAAACAGTTTGTTTCTGTTTCGAAGTCCCCAGTCCCCATGACCCAAAGTACGAGCTATAGGGGCGTGGCCTTTCTCAGATGACATACTGCTGTTTACCAAGCTGAATACCAATATCTGTTTACATAAATACTGAAGTCATGCTTAATATTTGTTGAGTTTCCGGCTTTTTTAGCCTTATACTCTGCATGGACTTGTGGTTTAGATGACCCTTTTGATTATCTTGTACTGTAAGCCGGCTTTCGCGTGGATACCATGTCGTTGCGTCTATACGAAAAACAAGATCAAGCAAGCCACACTGGGCTGCATAATTTGATTGTAATCGTACGCGAACAGATCATGCCACTTTAGTGCGAGTCACATCGAGCTTAAGTAAGAATAACCAAGAAATTTGGCTCCTTTGTCCAGTTATAGGATTGCAGCTGTACCCGTTTTTTCGAGTAATCAGCCCCCATAACTCATAGGCATCATGGCCGGGTCTCCGGGTCTTGTGATCACTTATTGAAGCAGATCACCCCCCAGAGACCTATATTCACGCAATATATTTCGATGATACTGATGTATTGATAGTAACAATGTTACTTACTTGTAACTGAAGCAAAGACCATGATAAGACTCGAAACCATCTTCTTTTATTGATAAAAATTTCTTTTTTGAATCAGCAGGCCGCCTCATTAAAAACCTTCCAGTCCCCTTAGGTACCCTGGATAGGAAAAGAGTGCGTATGAAACCTGCCGCCCATTATACTGCTTTAGTTATTCTCGAGAGTCGGCCTCGCGTTGATACGGCCGATGCACGTTCTCCACTTGCCATGCCCTTTCGTAATGAGTACCGGATTTGCTAGCCAGTCCGGGTATATCGTCCTTGAAACGTGATCAGCTGCGGATGGTGGTACGTCTTCTTCTTCCCTGCTGAGAGTTTTGAAAGTATTGCTCCTGATGAAGCCTACCATCTTAGGGTTTTGTTCTGCCCTAACTTTTGCTTTGTCCCCCTCAGGAGTTGGCTTTTTTGACGTTGTCCTCTCTTCTAGGTCTACCTGAGAACGGTAATGTTTGAGCTCTTCCTTCCTGCAGGCTTGCTCGGCCATTGCCGCGTCTCCCTCATCGCACTCAGCTGCTATATCCCGGTTTCCGTGTATTGTAATGGTCTTCTTGGGACCCGGGATTTTCAGTTGTAGGTACACATAGCACGGTCTTGCCATGAACTTGGCATAAGCCGGCCTTCCAAACAATGCATGATAAGGACTGCGCAACTTTACTACCTCAAAGGTAAGCCACTCGACTCGATAATTATCCTTTGACTCTCCAAAAGCTACTTCCAGTGCCACCTTTCCTTCGGGGCATGCTGAGTGACCCGGCACTATCCCGTGAAAAACTGTTGTACTCTTTTGCAGCTGCGATTCCTTTAGGCCCATTCGCAGAAAAGTTTCCCAGTACAGGATATTGATACTACTTCCTCCATCCATCAAGACTTTTTTCAGCTCGTAGCCGTTGACCTGTGGTGCCACTACCAAAGCTAAGACTCCCGGGTGATCAACTCTATCCGGGTGATCCTTCCTGCTCCATGTTACCTCTTGTTCTGACCACCTCAAATACCTTGGAACAGCGGAAGAGACCGAATTAACTGCTTGTTTCAGTATCTTCTTATCCTTGTTAGAGCCTCCTGTAGTGTGCACATGATATTGACCCAGCTGTTTGGGGTTAGCTTGAAAACCTCCTGCTCCATTTTGATTGTTACCTTGATTTCCAGCTGGCGGATTGCCGGCTGGGGGCGGCCCGTTACCCAAGTTTCCACCTAGACCCGGACCTCCTCCCCGGCCCGCACCTCGCATAGCTCTGTTCACTTCTTCGTTCTTCCACCTTTGTAAGTCGGCACATTGCTCTAGTGAATGATTGGCCGGCTTGCCATTCCTGCTATGCTTCGGGCACGCCATCCTAAATATGTCCCAACTGTTGCTTGGTCTTGGAGGTCCTTGGTAGTGTCCCCCATTGTGATTCCCAGTATTAAAATTCCCTTCGGATCTAGGTCTTGAAGACCCGGCCTCCGTGTTGGCTACAAACTCGGAATTCCCGTCGAACGGGCGCTTGTTTTGGCTACTTCCATTATTGTTTGGCGCCGACCCATTGCCGGTTTTCCCGCTGCTACTTGCGTTTGCTTTTGCTTTCTTGTCGTCAACTTCCTCCTCTGTGGTATCCGTTGCAGCGTGTTTGTTGCACGCATCCATTAACTCTCCCATTGTAACCTCCGCTGCATTCCTACTAGATTTCATGCGAGTTAGCTTTTGTACTAAAGGAACGTACTTACATGTTTTTGCCATAGCTTGTAGCGCGTCCTTAGGCTGGATATCCGTAGACGAGTGGAGTATCTCCATGACCCGGCGTACCCAGCTGCGTGCCGATTCTCCTTTCTTCTGAACGCATCTTTCTAAATCATCAATAGTAAATAACTTTCTGCATGTCCCATGAAAGTGCTTGATGAATGCGGTCTTTAGCTCCTCCCACGATTTGATCGATTTTTCCGGTAGGTTGGTGAACCATAACTTTGCTGCTCCCTCTGACATCATTAAGTACATGAATTTGGCTTGGAGATTCTCGGATGCGTTGCGAATTGACATTGCCATCTCATAGCTGCTCAGCCACGTTTCTGGATCCATTGTTGGCTCATAATTTACTACTTTCCCTGGTTCTTTGAACTTCTCCGGGTAAGGTTCTGCTCTGATATCGTCCGAAAGGCACTTTGGTCCCGCAAGGGTGGTTGGGCCGGTCTTGCCCGGGAAACGCGTGACCCGGCTGGGGGTACCGCGGGGTGCGGCACCACTGGTAACTCGTGCGCTGCAGACCCGGCCCCGGCTCTTCTGGCTCTGGAACTGTTCACCACCGCCTGCGCTGCTGATACTACTGGTGCTGTCTGGATACGCGGTGGAGGCGGCATTTGCTGCTGCTCTTCCCTTCGTTGTGCCGCATTCGTTTGAACATGGCCCTGTTGCTGGCTGGCGTACGGCGTCCCATGCATCCCGCTCCTATGATCCGGATAATTGGCTTGCTGTGCTACCGCGGTGTGTAGTAGATCGATTGCTCGTCGGGTTCCTTCCGCATGAGGCGAGTCTCCCACAGGGATCTGGTTTAATGCGAGCGTTGCTGCGTACACGTTGTCCATGGGATTGTTGTAATGACCTGCTGGTGTGCGGAATCGCGATGGTGGTGGCGGCATGGTATTGCCGGCTGTCGCCCCTGTCTGTGGCAAAGGTAACCCGGCTGGCGCGTTTACCGGATGTGCTCCCGTTGAAGGTCGCGGTATGGTCCCTTGGTTCGTCGGCGGAATCGGCTGATCTTGAGGCGTGAACACCAGGGCGGTCGGGTTAATAACCCCTCCTGTTGCCGGCAGCATAGTTCGGTGCCTTTGGTGCATCCTTGTCGTTTCCTCCCGGAGCCGGGTCTCTCGGTCATCCAATTCGCGCTGCCGCGCGGCCATCCCCTGCCTTTCTGCTTCCACTTGCCTTCTTTGCTGCTCCAATGCACGACGAGCTACGTCCAGGTCTCTTACACGTTCTGCCGCGTTTTCCGGGGTAATAACTGTGGCCAAGACTGTGGGGTCCAAAATCAAGTTATTATCAAACAGAGCCGGGTGACGCGGGTTTGAGGGGCCCGCCCCCGGTGTCCGGTTTGCTTGGAACCCGAACATATTTGCGTGTCGCTCCTCGTCCGCTGGGCGACTGGTGACAGACGCCGACTCTCCATCGACTTGGGCCAAGATCGGGTCAACTGGTCCCTGCTGCTGAGCCGCTGCCTGAACCGCCCCAGCTGGTGCCGCTGCCGCGTCTTCTTGATTGAGATTGGTCGCGGGAGCCGCATAAACTGCAACCCGGCGCATGATGCCCGGTGTAGATTCGTACTGTTCTTCCTCGCTGGTTTCCCTTTCATATCGATCCTCCGACAAATCCCGTATAGACTCGGTATCATCCTCCCTCTCTATCTGACCCGTTGTTCCAATCGATTCTTCTTTTTCCGATCGGACATACGCGTCTTCCCCTGACACAGAATCAGATCCAATATTATCACAATTCGAACTGGAAGTACATACCATACCGATGAAGACGTTGATGCTGCCGACTGTCACGATGGATCCGGTTTCGAGGTGGTCCGACTCTGGCCCCCAGCCAGAATCGTCTACCATCTTCTCTCCTTTGCCGTTGACGTAGATTTCTCCGACGATGAGGTTCTTCATGCTCTTCCGAGCTTCTCCCGTGATGTAAACACCTTTGGACGCAGGCCCCACGGTGGGCGCCAACTGTCGTGGGATAATCACGGCAGATGTTACCTGGGGTAACTGATCTTGGGGCAAGTCGACACAGGTATTTGGGAGAGGGTTTAGCTCGAAAGAGAACATGGCGAAAGCAATCTAAGAACCGGAAAACAACTCGCCGGCTCTTGATATGATTATACTGGATACTCGATAACAGGTGTTACAACTATGACTTGGATCTCTCTTAGGCGAAGCCCAGGGGTTGGTTTATATAGTACTCATATCCCCCTTGACTTGCCTTACAAAGCGCTTCTTGAGTCCTATTCGAACTCTTCATACGAACCCTAACTTTCTTTACCGTAACCCACAATCCGGGTTACGATCCTTACAAGTCCTGGGCCTTCTAGAAGCTTCTTTGTCCTTAGCCGGATTTGATCCATCCGTCGTTTGGGCCGGATCTCACCTGGGAGTCGGCATACCGGGTTACTATCCCCTCATCAAGCTAGCCGCGTACGCTCCCGCGTATACGAGGAGAGAAGCAATCAAGTCCCAGGTCTTGGCGGAATTTCTTGTGGACTAGGCCGAGATGCAGTATGAACCTCCTGCTCCAGTTTCCAACTATTGGAAAATGCACTTTGATGGCTCAAAGGTGAAAGAAGGCCTTGGTGCTGGCGTTGTGCTTACATCACCCAAGCGGTGTCGTGGGATAATCACGGCAGATGTTACCGGGGGTAACTGATCTTGGGGCAAGTCGACACAGGTATTCGGGAGAGGGTTTAGCTCGAAGGAAGACATGGCGGAAAGCAATCTAAGAACCGGAAAATAACTCGCCGGATCTTAATATGAATTATGCTGGATACTCGATAACAGATGTTACAACTATGACTTGAATCTCTGGGAAACTAAACCTAGGGGCCGGTTTATAAAGCACCCGTACACCCCTAACTTGCCCTCCAAGGCACATCTCGAGTCCTACCCGAACTCCACATACAAACCCTAACTTCCCTTACCGCAGCCCACAATCCGGGTTACAAATCTTACAAGCCTTTGGGCCTTCCGGTAATCTCTTTACCCTAAGCCGGATATCACTCAGCACACCTCGGGCCGGATTATATCTTGAAGTGGGCCTACCGGGTTACTATCCCCCCATCAGTAGTCCCCAGGATAGCACGGGTTTCACGGATTCATCCTTGAAGCGCTCGCTATTCCCTGAAAAAGATACGAAACACCCAAGTTCATGGGGATCGAGTTAAATTGCTTCGATAGATGGTTAGGCGCAGCTCCATGACGGCCATATGATGACTCGATTCCCCCCCGAATGCCTAACACGCCCTTTCCAAATCTGAACCCCAAAATGCCAAAATTCTACTCACGATACCGGTCCCAGATATCCCGGGGTAGGTTACACTTCCTCCGCCAACGGAACATCTCACTCCATTCCGGGCGCGCGCACCACCAAATCCTCACGGATAATTACTGTCCCGTAACTTCCGGTTTTCCAGTCGCGGGGGTGAGCCCACCACCTTCCTTATAAATATCAATCGAAGGTAACCCTAAGCCTTTCACCTCACCTCATCATACCCTTTCTCCTCGCTCCCTCGCAGCTTCCGCCGCCGGAGCTCACGCACACTACAACAGATAAAACCACTGCCGGCCGCACTCGACCTCGAGCCATCCCGCGCCGCCATCGCGCATTGTCGTCGCATCTTCGTTTCTCTCATCGAGGGCGGCGGAACAATACTCAAGCCGCACCTCGCATCACCCTCATTTCGGACATCAATCTCTTCGGTAAGCCTCTCTCAATCGTCCAATTGAACCTCGCAATTTTTTCAATTTGACTTGGATCGGATCTGGATCAACCCGTAAATTACCTTTCCGGCATCGTCAAATCAAGCCGCTTCGGTAGTCCTCAGCTCCTTTGAGCACCTGATGCATAGTCGCAATTCATCCCCGCATCTTTTTCAACCATCAACTTTATATAAGATCGCTCGCAAGCTTCTCGACCTAGATCCGTTCCACCTTGTTTTTTCCGCTTGTCTCATTAACATCCGAGAAACCCTCTTTTTCCAGCTATTTTCTTCGCAATAAAAGTATGGGCAACCATCCATGTTCGCCCAACCCACCTCCATACGTAAGTAATTAACAATTTACTCAACCTCATCTGTAACCCGGAAAATTCTCCACACTTAACATCGTAGCGCATTATCCGGGTATTATTTTAGCCCTCGCATTGTCTCGATATTCCCAGACTCGGATAATCTGATATTCCGAATCTTACTCCCTACATCTCTTGTCCCTTGCAGGTTAACTCCATGGCTCCGAAAAGACAGGGAAGGCACCCGGCTCCGACCAAGACCCCTCAAACCACTTTTGCCAACTGGGGTCGGTCTTCAACGACGAAGGCCAAGCTGGAAGGAATGGCCGAATTAGGAATTCTTCCCTCTCAAAAGGAGATACATTGGAGAGCTCCTGACGATGAGACCCGTCCTACTCCTGACGGGAATGAGGTAATCTGTTTTACCGAGCACGTGACCCGGGGATTCCGTCCTCCGGGTCACCCTTTCTTCCGGGAAATCTTAAGCCACTACGGCCTCCGGGTGTTCGACATAGGGCCTAACTCTATGTTGAATATTACCCATTTCATAGTCTTGTCCGAATCTTACTTATGCATTCCACCAAGCCTGGATCTTTTTATTGAGTTATTCCAATGCGAGCTATGTCGCGAGAGCGATGACGGAGCTCTTCTTACCTGTGGCGGGGTATCTATCCAGCGCCGCAAGCACTCACTAATGCCACCTCTTAACTTGAACTCCCACGTCAACAACTGGCAACTATCTTTCTTCTATTGCCATGACACTTCTCCAGATGGTGAGAGGAAATTGCCGGGCTACTCGGAGAGCCTCCTTGAACCCTCCGAATCTTTTAGCGCTTTTGCACCCGAGCCTGATAGGGAAGCCATTCAGCCCCTTTTAGCCAAACTAGCAGCCCTATCAGCCCATGGCCTTCTTGGGCTTAATCTAATAAAGACTTGGGTAGATTTCCGGGTTCAGCCCAACTCCATTCGTTCGAAGTTGCTGCACGAGTACTCGGGTCACATCACGGACTCCCTCCGCTACTCCACCAAGAACTTCCCTGCTGGCAATACCAACAAGACCATCAAGGGTTTTCTGATGGAGAGGCTAGATGTTATAAAGAACGCTACCGGGTTACCCCCGTTTACTCGGGAGAATCCCGCTCCAGCGGTAAGATCTGACCCCCTTTTTCTTGTTTCAGCACTTTTACCCGCTATAGTCTCTAATCACTACCTGCATTTACTTGTTCACAGGCTGACGATCCCTTCTGGAAGGTCGAGAACTCTCCTCCCTCCCAAGACCCTGAAGGGGAAAACGAGTCCATTGATGACGACGAGGGTACTCTTTCATAACCTTTACATCTGCCTTTCATCTGTGCCACCTTTCTTACCACTCGTCCTTTCTTATCTGATACTTACTCGGCTTTCAGGGTCAGAGGACGAAGAGGAGGAAGAAGAAAATGACCCGGAAGCCACCGAGTCTGACCAAGAACGCCTAGTTGGAAACAAAAGGAAAGCTAGAGGGGTAGTTGAAAAGGTTCCCTTCTCTTCCATGTCTTGTGCGCCTTACTCCTTTGCCACTATGCGTGAACTTAATGTGCGATTATCACATTCATCCTTCTTGAAGGACCCTCTCCCGACTAAACGTAGGGTGACCCGGAGTTCTCCGGGGGATGATCCCCTTAACCCGGGTATCTCCACCTCACCCGCTCGTCGAGCCAGCACCCCTCCAGCTCAACCTTCCCAATCTCCTCAACGTCATCCATCTCCTAGTCATCCACTTGCCGGGCAATTTCGCGTACCGCAGCCAGTGCTTTTACCAACGTCATCCGCCTCCAGCTGCGAGCTTCCCCCGGACTATGCTGTGAACACCGGGTAAACTACCTTTGCTTACATTCTCTCGTACTTGTTATCTTTCTTTTTTTTCATACATTCCACTCAATCAATGTCTCCTTTTCTCCTTTCAGCGCCACAGTTACGCTGAGTGACCCGGATATTCCTGAAGCAGAAAGGCAGGGAGAGGAGAAGCCGAGTAATAACATGGACATTGAGGTTGAGGACGAGGCCGAGGACGGAAATAAAGAAGACCCTTTTAAGGACCCACCTCCACCAAAAACTGCATCACCCCAGCCCTCTGAGGAGGTGGACGAAGATATCATTTTGGAGACCAAGTCGGGTTCTCCTAACCCGGACACTCAAACGGTCCGGGTTTCGACCCCCAGACCCGGAGCAACCCTTCAACAGGAAGACCAATCTTCCGGCCCTTCTCGACTTCGCCCTGAAGACATGACCTTTGCGCAAATGCTAGATGCCCTCCATACCTTGAAGGGTGATGAAGAAAACATACTGGACGCCTTAATAACCAAGCACGAGGTAATCCCGAGTAATACCAATTGTTTCCACACATAGTCCCCAAGTTCCGAGTAAATTACTAAGTAACTTGCTTGGAACTTTTGTATAATGTTTCTGGCTAATCCCTCTTCATGCTTCCTTACAGGACTATGTTTCACAGTTGGAGAAGAAACTGGCCAAGTCCACCAAGCGTATTGAAAAAGAAACGGCCCTTCGTGAAGCTGCAGAGACTGAAGCTTGCAGGTGCCAAAAAATGACGAAAAGGTACAGAAAAAGGGCTCACAAGGCTAAGGACAAACTGACAACACTTTCCGTGCAAATTGCCGACGTTTATCGTACCGCGACCGGTAAGATTTTTAAATTTCACCTTTTCTATGACCCGGATTTCTTTGATATGAATCACTGTGCTTGCTTACTTACTATCTTTGCTCCTTTTGCCCCTTCAGCAGGCCCAAGTGATGCTGCCCCCGAAGAAGATGACGCCGCTAAGCTAAAAACCATCAAAAATACTCTTCGCCAACTTTGCGGCGGAGTTAGCTGGATACTTGATGAGTTGCGACTGCCGGATGTCAAGCCAGATAATATGAAGAGATTACTGGAATTCTGCTCCACGATCCCCGAGTGGATTTGGCACTGGAAACGGTCCTCCTGCCGATTTGGGGTAACCCGGGGGCTCGCATTGGCTAAAGCCTACGCTCCCAAGCTAGAGCTGGCCAAACTTATGAGCGGATTTCCAGAGTTCAACTTGGATGGGTCCAAGTTTTTGCCAAAGGACTTCAAGGCTATTCAGAAAGAAGTCCGTCATCCGGCTAGCGTTATCGCTGACAGCTTAGAGATTGATGAGATTCTCCCTGCTTATGATGCTAATGACAAGGTTGTCAAGGCGAACCGCCCCCAGCCGTTCGATATGCTTGCCCGTTGGAGGGAGGAGGCACTCAAGATAAGGGACGAAGCTGCCAAGAAGGCCGATGCCGACTCTGCTCCTGCAGCTTCGCAACCCGGAACTGCTACTAATCCGAGTGGCGCCGCCACCACCAGCGGCAACAAGGGCAAGGCCAAGATGGATCCTGCAGCTTGAAGTAATGAATATCGCCTGTCATTCCATATGCGTTAGTCGGCAAAGCGTCGTCAAAACAGCTTTATTATTTGTTTTAAGCGGAGCGCCTGTGCTCTTTTGATACTTTAGGGTTTTTGTAATATTTTTGCTTATACTCCTGATGCACTTTGCGCCCCTTTGGGCTTTTGATTAATGTGTCTTTGCACCCGCTTGTTCTTGGTACCCACTTACTTTATTCTTGATACCTTGTACCTTTACCTCCCTTTTTTTTTATGCTTTCCTTGGCGAGACCCAACTTCCGGGTTTCGTTGACATCTGGGGAATGGGCTTTCACCCGGATTCCTAAGCCCCCGAGACCCGGATGCATGGCTCGTTGGAATTTTATCGGATGGATTACGCTGTTTCTTCTTCAGAGCTCCCAAGTCCCCCAGTCCGGGTTTCCGCGTCTGGGACACGTGATCGTTTCTTTTCAAGGAAACGGATTGCCTGTCGCTAAATGCCCAAGACTTCAGGACAGCTTTTTATGACGTTTGAAGTTATGCTTGATAATCGTTGAGTTTCCGGCTGCTAGCCTTATACTCTGCATAACTTGTGGTTTAGATGACCCTTTCAACTACCTTGTACTATAAGCCGGCTTCCGCGTGGATACCATGTTGTTACATCAATACGAAAACGGGGTCAAGCAAGTCCCGTTTGGGTCTCATGACCGACATTAATCGTAAGCGAACGAATCATGCCACTTTGTTGCGAGTCACATCGAGCTTAAGTAAGAATAGCCGAGAAATTTGGACTTCTTTGTCCGGTTATAAGATTGTAGCCGCACTCGTTTTTTCGAGTGACGGCCCCTATAACTCATTGGCATCAAGGCCGGGTCTTTTTTGAGTTTGCAGCTGTGCTTATAGGAGCAACCAGCCCTCAAGACCTAAATATGCACACCGTATAAATGACAATTGCCTCTTTTCCTGATAACCTCCTTTTTATTTGATATGAGAAAATTAGGTCAGCAAGCCGCCTCATTAAAAACCCATCCAGTCCCCAAGGGTGCCCCGGATAGGAAAAGAGTGCGTCTGAAACCTGCTGCCTGTTACATCGTTTTCTGCTAAGTATAGTACGGACGTAGCTGAGCCACGTTCCATGGTCTATCTCTCTCTTGCATAGGTGCAGTAGTGTGAGCAGTGTCGTTGATTGTGGCCGATTCTTCTCTTGCATCTATCAAGTAATATGACCCATTATGCAGACTCCGGCTTACGATGAAAGGTCCTTCCCATGGTGGCGATAGTTTGTGCTTTCCCTCGTTTGTCTGAACCAAGCGCAGGACCAAGTCTCCCTCCTGGAAGACCCGGCCTTTCACCCGCCGGCTATGATATCTTCGCAAGTCCTGCTGATATATGGCTGACCTTTCCAAGGCTTGCTCCCTTTGTTCTTCTAACATATCCACGGCGTCTTGCCGGGTCTTCTCGTTCTCTACTTCCACATAAGCTGTCACTCTTGGTGAATCATGAATGATGTCACTTGGTAATACCGCTTCTGCGCCGTAGACCATGAAGAAAGGTGTCATCTGGGTGGATCGGTTAGGTGTAGTGTTGATACCCCAGACCACGGAAGGAAGTTCTTCAACCCATGCCCCAGCGGCCCTGATACAAGGAACCCTCAGTCTTGGCTTCAATCCACGAAGTAGCTCTTGGTTCGCCCTCTCCACTTGCCCGTTGGCTTGCGGATGTGCCACTGATGCTACATCAAGCCTGATTCCATTGCTGCCACAAAATTTTTCCATCTCTCCAAGGGACATGTTGGTTCCATTGTCGGTAATTATGCTGTGGGGGTATCCGAACCGGTATATAATTCTTTTCAGGAACTTGACTGCTGTGGCCGCTTCGCAATTGGTGACCGGCATAACCTCCACCCATTTGGTAAACTTATCAACAGCCACTAAAAGGTGCGTCTTCTTGCAAGGTGACATATGGAAGGGGCCAACCATGTCCATACCCCAAACAGCGAATGGCCAAGTTAATGGGATGGTCCGTAACTCCATAGCCGGCACATGAGTTTGGCGAGCGTACCTTTGACATCCGTCGCACCTTGCCACTATCCGTTCCGCGTCTGCTAGAGCTGTGAGCCAGAAGAACCCATGCCGATAGGCCTTGGCCACAAGGGACCTTGTGGACGCATGATGCCCGCAATCACCTTCATGGATCTCCTTAAGGATCTGTCGGCCTTCTTCTGGTGTCACACAACGCAAAAAGACTCCTGCCGCACTTCTCTTGTACAACTCTCCATTGATAATAGCATATCCTTTTTCCTTCGTCATTGGAGTAGATCTCGCCGACAACAAAGTTCTTCATGTTCTTCCGAGCTTCTCCCGTGATGTAAACACCTTTGGACGCAGGCCCCACGGTGGGCGCCAACTGTCGTGGGATAATCACGGCAGATGTTACCGGGGGTAACTGATCTTGGGGCAAGTCGACACAGGTATTCGGGAGAGGGTTTAGCTCGAAGGAAGACATGGCGGAAAGCAATCTAAGAACCGGAAAATAACTCGCCGGATCTTAATATGAATTATGCTGGATACTCGATAACAGATGTTACAACTATGACTTGAATCTCTGGGAAACTAAACCTAGGGGCCGGTTTATAAAGCACCCGTACACCCCTAACTTGCCCTCCAAGGCACATCTCGAGTCCTACCCGAACTCCACATACAAACCCTAACTTCCCTTACCGCAGCCCACAATCCGGGTTACAAATCTTACAAGCCTTTGGGCCTTCCGGTAATCTCTTTACCCTAAGCCGGATATCACTCAGCACACCTCGGGCCGGATTATATCTTGAAGTGGGCCTACCGGGTTACTATCCCCCCATCAAGCGGGATCAACTCAAGTATGTATTGCAGATTCATTTCAAGGCATCCAACAATGTAGCCGAGTACGAGGCAGTGGTGCATGGTTTGCGAGTAGCAAAGGAGGTTGGCGTGCAACGCATTATATGCTATGGTGATTCGGATCTGGTGGTACAGCAAGTCTCAGGTACCTGGGATGCTTTGGATGCCAACATGGCATCATATCGCTTCCTGGTGCAGTCTATGACTGGGTTTTTCGAAGGCTGTGAGTTCCAGCACATTCACCGAGCAGAGAACGAAGCAGCAGACGAGCTATCCAAGTTGGGATCTTCTCGGCAGTCCATCCCGGCAGGGATTGCCTTGGAGCATTTGAGGAAGCCATCCATCAAGCCTTCCCCCAACTCGGAATCTATTTTTGTTCCTTCTCTGCCAAGTGAAGAATCTGACCCAATGGAGATTGACTGGGAGGGTGCTGCAGGGAACCCGGGGACTGCCGTCCTCTACTCGGGGACTGCCATTCCCTACTCGGGGACTGCCACTCCTTACTCGGGGACTGCCGTTCTCTACTCGGGGACTGCCACTCCCTACTCGGGGACTGCCACTCCTTACCCGGGGACTGCCACTCCGTACTCGGGGACTGCCGCCCTCAACCCAGAAGCTGTTGCATTCATTGAAGAAGTTCTTGCCAATCGGTCTGGGCTGCAAAGAAGCGCTCCTACTCCTCCTGTGCAACCACAAGAGCCTGCCCCAATGGAAATGGACGAACCAGTGTTTCCCATACGGGAGACACCGAGTTGGGCAATGCCCATATTATCCTTTCTAAGGGACGGTACTTTACCTGAAGATGAGGTGACTGCGAGGCAGATTCAGAGAAGGTCCAAGGGCTACACTATAGTCCGAGAGGTGCTGCACAAGAGAAGTGCCACTGGTGTGCTGCAACGCTGTGTGAGCCCGGAAGAGGGAGAAGAAATCCTGGTGGAGATACATCAAGGGGAATGCGGGCACCACGCCTCTTCTCGGGCATTGGTCAAGAAAGCTTTTCGGCATGGCTTCTACTGGCTCACTGCACTGCAGCAAGCTGAAGATATTGTGAGGAAGTGCACTGGCTGCCAGATGTTCGCAAGTAAGATTCACATGCCTGCTTCCGAGTTGAAAACAATTCCTATCACATGGCCATTTGCTGTTTGGTGCTTGGATATGGTTGGCCCTTTCAAGCCGGCTAAAGGCAATATGACACATATCTTGGTCATGGTGGACAAGTTCACCAAGTGGATCGAGGTGAAACCTATTCGGAAGTGCGATGGGGTCACAGCTGTGAAGTTCGTGAAGGATGTGATCATGAGATATGGCTACCCGCACAGTATCATCACCGACAACGGCACCAACTTTGCAGAGGGGGCAATGGTGCGATTCTGCAGAGATAAGCATATCCGACTAGACGTTGCGTCAGTCGCGCACCCTGCCTCCAATGGGCAAGTTGAGAGAGCAAATGGGATGGTACTGGCAGGCATCAAGCCAAGGCTGATTGAGCCACTGCTGAAAACACCTGGGTGTTGGCTAGAAGAGTTGCCAGCGGTGTTGTGGAGTCTAAGGACTACCCCTAACCGGTCAACCGGCTACACGCCATTTTTCTTGGTATACGGGGCTGAGGCCGTGTTGCCAATAGACTTAGAGCATGACTCCCCCCGAGTAGCCCTCTACACTGAGGTGGAGGCGAGAGAAGCTCGAGAAGACGACGTTGACCTGCTTGAAGAAGCAAGAGAGCTGACTCTGTCACGTTCGGCTATCTACCAGCAAAACCTGCGGCGCTATCATAGCCGAAAGGTGAACCCAAGGGTTTTCCGAGAAGGAGACATGGTCCTTAGGCTTGTGCAGCGCACAGCCGGGATGCACAAGTTGTCTCCTCCATGGGAAGGGCCTTTCATTGTCAGCAAAGCGCTGCACAATGACGCGTACTATCTTGTAGATGTGCGCCCATCGCAGGCGAACAGGGCAGATAAAGCTGGAGAGGAAACCAAGCGCCCTTGGAATGTAGCTCTACTTCGTCGTTTTCATTCGTAAGCAAAGATGTGTATGTACCCTCTTATCCGAGTTGAAATTCTACTCTGCAATCTGAAATTGTTCTCGGGGACTGCCCTCGTCCAAATTTGCTCTAAGTGTTTTTACTCGGCTTGGTCCTTTGTCTATTCGGTTGCTCCACTTCAGAACTCATAAGTGCATTGAGTACTGTGTTTAAACCTATATGCCAACTCTTCGACTCTGCTGCTGTCCGAAACCCGGCTTCATGGCAAGCAAGAGAACAAGCAAAAGGTCAATGAGCACACGAAAATCGCTAAGGAAGAAAGAGTGCAGGAACCGAGTAGATTGTCGGTTACTTTTGTTCCCTGTTTTCGTCTTCTCGGCTAAATGGTGGGCTGCGTTACCATGATTGTTTCTAGCGGCTAAGTATTTGCAGCCCTACTACTTGATTCTTGTGACTCGAATACCAAACAAGCGACAAGTCGCGGGTAGAGCAGAGATGAAAAGATAGGGCGAATAAGAAATGCAACTCGGGGACTCGCATGGAAACGCAACTCGGCATTGAGCCAGTATTGTTCAAATTGATTAATGTCGAAATAAACAGAGTGGGCATAAAAACTGAGTAGCAAGAAAAACAAAGATAGTCTATTACATCTGCTCCCGGCATCCCGGGGATCTGATAAGTTTTCGAGTAAAAGAGAGTGCAGGTTGATTCAAGATGAGGAGGCAGTGTTCTCGGCGCTGGCCTTGGCTGCTGTTTCTTCGGCGGCGGTCTTGGCAGCGGCTTCTTCGGTGGCGATCGTGGCGGCTGTTCCTTCGGTGCTGGCATGGGTGGCATC